>CM067503.1:12987833-13230333 GCA_034509495.1 Acestrorhynchus altus | reverse complement strand
AGGGTTAGGGTTGAGGCTAGAGTTAGGGTTAGGGTTAGGGTTAGGTTTAGGGTTAGGGTTAGGGTTTCGGTTAAGGATAGGGTTAGGGTTAGGGTTAGGGTTAATGCTAGGGTTAGGGTTAGGGTTAGGATTAGGGTTAAGGATAGGGTGAGGGTTAGGGTTAGGAATAAAGCTAGAGTTAGTGTTAGGGTTAGGGCTAGGGTTAGGGTTAGGGTTAGGGTTGGGGCTGGGGTTAGGGTTAGGGTTAGGGTTAAAGCAAGTGTTAGGGTTAGGGTTGAGGCTAAAGTTAGTGTTAGTGTTAGGGTTAGGGCTAGGGCTAGGGTTAGGGTTTGGATTAGGGTTAGGTTTAGAGTTAGGGTTAGGGCTAGGGTTATGGTTAGGGTTAATGGTAGTGTTAGGGTTCGGGTTGAGGCTTGATTTAGGGTTAGGGTTAGGGTTAATGCAAGAGTTAGGGTTAGGGTTAGGGTTAATGCCAGGTTTAGGGTTATGGCTAGGGTTAGGGTTAGGCTTAATACTACGTTTTTGGTTAGGGTTCGGGTTAGGGCTAGGGTTAAGGTTAGGGTTAGGGTTGAGGATAGGTTTAGGGTTAGGGTTAGGGAAACTGCTAGGGTTAGGGTTAGGGTTAGAGTTAGGAATAGGGCTAGGGTTAGGGTTGGGGTTAATGCTAGTGTTAGGGTTACGGTTGAGGCTAGATTTAGGGTTAGGGTTAGGGTTATGGTTAATGCAAGAGTTAGGGTTAGGGTTAGGGTTAATGCCAGGGCTAGGGTTATGGCTAGGGTTAGGGTTAGGGTTAGGCTTAATGCTAGGTTTAGGGTTAGGGTTAGGGTTAGGGTTGAGGATAGGGTTAGGGTTATGGAAACGGCTAGGGTTAGGGTTAGGGATAGAGTTAGGATTAGGGCTAGGGTTAGGGTTAGGGTTGGGGTTAATGCTAAGGTTAGGGTTAGGGTTAAGGGTAGGGTTAGGGTTAGGGTTAATGCTAGGGTTAGGGTTAGGGTTAATGCTAGGGTTAGGGTTAGGGTTAGAGTTGAGGATAGGGTTAGGATTAGGGTTAGAGTTAGAATTTAAGGCTAGGGTTAGGCTAAGGTTTAGGGTTAATGTAAGGGTTAGGTTTAGGGTTAGGGTAAGTTTAAGTTACAGCATATCCAAAATTTAGTATGTTTTTTGGGGGCGAAATACATGAATAGTTCTGTAGTTTGGCAACTAGGTGGCACCTAGGGTAAAACTAGGTGAAGTGTCATCTGTTAAGTCATTGAGGCCTCAGCAAAGAACAAATCAGAAAGTTGTAGTTCAGCGCCTAGTTCTGTTCTAGTTGACACCAACTAGAACAAAGTTCTGGTTGGCATCAAGACTTAAAATTATATGTCCTGCATGAATGTACCATGCAGACTATACGTTGTACCATCTGCACGGTTATGCTAAAATATGTTGTTATCAGATAACTGTTATGACTAAGTGTTTGAGTCCTTAAGGTGTGCAGCCGGAGAGGTACCAAATCAGGTTAAACAATCATGGCTCAAGCATAAGTAGAAGAGTGTACATGTTGATCAAACAGCATAATAAGACAATAAGTAGCATGGAGTAGTATATGTATCTCTTACAGCCAGTTCCACCAGCATGGCTGCCTCTGCTTTGTGCCTCACTCCCAGCAATTCTCATGACAGACAAGAGCTTTTTCCCTGGATGGCCACATAGTGGGCAACAATTTTCTGTTTCTCCTCATCTTACAGGCTTCTCCACATTTGCACCTACTATGTGCAAGTTTTTGCCTGGCTAGCTGTGTACTTCTCCCTCTATCCTGACCCTGTTTCCATCTGTTAACTTCTTGATGGCCTTTTTGGGTTCTCTCCAGGTCTTGTCACCCTACCCAACTCCTCCTCCACTTCTGCCAATCTCCTTTTGGCTGAAATGGAACCTGATTGGAACCTGATGTTGTCTCCCATCTGTAAGGCCAAGGAAGTTTCAGAGGTTTCAGCCATTTCTGATCTTCCCCTTTTCCACATACATCAGTCCCACTGATATTGCCACATGTAAGTATTCAGGAAAAAAATGCATCATCATCAAACTTTCTACCTCTTGTGGCTCCCATGTCCGATGTGTTAATAGCCTGGTTTCCAGTGCTGATGACATATCCTATTCCAGCACAATCAATGTCATCTCTCCTGAAGCTCCTTGGGCACGGAGCCTGAATGGCATGCAAGGCCAAGCAACCCTAAGATCTTCAATGCCCTCATCAAGGCTCTATCCTGAATACTCCTCATTATTTACCACATTCCCCATGTGATCCATCTTTTGGATGACTTTCACATTCTTGATGCCCCCTCCTCTCAATCGGCCCATTGCCTTTCTCTGTTGTAGACTGCCTTCTGCCACCTGGACATCCCTTTGTCTGTCAAAACAACACATCTGCCACATCTATGGAGTTTCTCTGCATTGTGTTGGACTCTGCTTTGCTGCAGGATTTGCTCTATCACAATAAGCTGGAATGCATTACACTCACCTTTACTGGCTTTCTCACACTTTCTCACATATTGCGCTTTTCACCCACACAGCTCTTTCCGTTGGTTTTGGTGGTTATTGTGGCAGCTGATGGTTTGTCTCCCACTGGCTCCACAAGCTCACAGATGTCTCTCAGCTTCATTGAATTGACTGCACTGCACAAGCTCTATCCTGTCATTATAGCCACCATGCTCTGGGGTCACAAATGAACTGGAGACATAATTTTAATAAACTCAAACAAAACATCTGTAATAAACATCAAGGGTGTATCGAGGATGTGAAAGTCATTCAAGAGATGGATCACATAGGTAAATAGTGGTAGTGAGGAGTATCCAGGACAGAGCTTCGACAAGGATGTGTAAAATCCTATTTACATTAATAACACATTCAGTGGCATTGAACATTACCAAGACATCCAACTCCATATGCGTGGTCTAGACTTAGTCATGAAGAATGTGTATTGACAGCTTTCTAGGACTCCATGGCAAAACCCTAGCATGTCTCCATACTGCTAGAACATGTATTTGAAAACACACTTCCTGTTTGAGCATGCACAGTTAATTCTCAGAAGTACAGAAGGTCAGGACTAGAGTCATCTCCTGCACTTACAGCTCATGTTTACTATGTCACTGTACCTCTGTGGCCAGCTGTACAGCAGGTTTCTTCCATGAAGTAACCTTGGTGTAAAACAGCAGAACCAGAAAAGCTACATTACTAGGATTTTGCTTTTCCTGAACAATGTTGTTACTGGCTCTGTGCATTACAGCTACCTCAGTGTGGTGGAAAACTATCCAGTTAGCATCTAAGGTAGCATTTTATTATGTTGCTTGCTTATTAGGTTATTTGATTTCATTAGATTTACTTTTCATCTTAATGCCTGGTTGAGCAGGAGGTTAGCTGACACAGAAACTCACAGAAAAAAAACATTTTTCATCTATATTCAATATTCCATCATTGAGTAACATGATAAGTGCTGATTTGATTCAATATTTTTACAAGCACTTCAGAAATCTAATAAAGAGATCATCCAGATGAGATTCAGATCTTGAAATTACATGTTTAGTGGTGTCAAAATGATTATGTTAATAAATAATTTATACCACTATTATTAACAATGTTTTTGTATTTTATGTCTTGATGAATAAAAACTATTTATTGATTGTGTCATGCCATTAACATTATGGAGTCTGAGGTATGATTTAGGAGCAAAACACACTGTTGATGCTAGCAACTCAACCAATGAATATATACACTCACTGAGTACTTACCTGTACGCCTACTCATCCAGTGAGCAGCATTTCTGCAGAGAGACACTCTTTAATGCTGAGGGTCAGTGAAGAAAAAATATGAGGTAACAGAAAGGGTGGTCCAGTAATTCTCATAAATGTCCTCTACACCTGTGGTGAGTAGAAAAACATCTCAGAATGAACAACATGTTGAAACGTGAGGTGGATGAGCTACAACAGCAGACGACCACATTGAGTTCCACTTCTATCAGCCAAGAACAAAAAGCTGAGGCTGCAGTGGGCCAGAGCCAGACTGCCCCAAAAATTAATGAAGTCCTCCTCACTGATGTCTCCTCATTGCCTCAAGTTAGGGAGAGTAAATATGTCTTATTAATCTTAAGACACTATCCTTAAAGAACATTGTTCAGGAAGCAATTTTTAAGCACCTTTATTTTAAATAGTAGCAAATGGTACACCTGTTTCTACTTGTAAAAAACGAGGTGAGAATTGGGTGGTAAAGTTGCTAAATCTTTTATTCTGTTTTTGCATTAGCTAAGCGGGTACATAGCACATTTCAATAGTCTTCTATTGAATAGTCAACTTGTATAAAAAAAAAACATAAAATGTAAAAACATAAAATGTCTTGTTACAAAACAGAAAAGAATGAAAAAAAAAATCTTTTCACTTGCTGTCAGACTCCCAACTGAATCACAGCTGTGGACAAAACTACAGTAGAAGTTAGTGCACTTTAGATTGTGAAGTTCTTGGTGGAGAGTCTTTCAGAACATTTTTCACCATTAGGCAAGTACTTGCAGCTTCAGGGAGAGTAAGTGGGGTGGGAGACATTTAGCAATAAAGAGGATTAGAAAGTGAAGAAAAATGGATTAGGATTAGAAATAGTTCTTGTCTTTCTTTTTTTATATATATTTTGAAAAGGAGAAATTGCTGCAATTATAATAAAGCCGTTATTCAAATCCGTTCTCAAATGGGCATTAAGAAGTCACCTTCAAATAAGCTCTACTTTTCTTTCCCAGTAAAACTTGGCTGTAAGCATGGCCATTATTGTTGATAGTGGTCATTATTTTTCTGACGCTTTAAGTGAAAATTGAGAAAATGATTTCCTTGTTCCAAATATCATGGGGCGAGGAACAGGAAGAATTCGAAAAGTGAAAATGTCACTGAAACAGCAAGAAATTGGGCAGGGTCATTAATATCACTCCTTTCTGCTGCCTGTCTGGGGCTTTGTCTTCATACACCCTTCAGACGGATAATGTATGTAATAATGATGTGTAAAATGAAGGTCTGCTCTGTGTGACAATTAGATGTGTGTTAAAATTAACAGGCAGTTTCTATCTGTCAGTATTAAAGCTTTCAGACTTGCAGTCTATGAGGATTCACTATTTCATCATACTCAACTTTTTTCCACTGATCATGAGCACTTTCAGTTTTGGAGCTATATCTATAACAGTGTTATATATTCCTCGTTCTCAGCAAATCTGTTTGTCGGTTTGATTGTTCTGGATGTGTTCAGGATGTGTTCATGTTCCAATAAAAGCATGTTCAAGTTTTGGATGGACTGAGGATGGAGAAAAGCCTGGAGAAAACTGGAAAACTCTTTTGGAAAAATGACTGAAGATGTTATCTGATGTAAAAAGTGGTCAAATGGCAAATGCTTAAATCAAGGTTTCCTGGCTTCGACAGAGGAAAATCTTTCAATTCTTCAAAATGACACACTTCATTTACAAAAGGTATTCTTTAAAGGACCATCCACTGAAAATCTATTTGCAGAAACTAAAATTCTTATTTAACAGCCTTTAAAAATAAAGGTGCCAACATGGATCATTTAGAGTAATGCCACAGATAATTGATGTTTACCCTAAAAATCTTTGTTTTGGAAATGAGATTTATTAAAAACCTTTTTACAGTTTGTAGTTTTAATGAAAGCTATCACATTTGACACAATCAAGTCATGTTATATATAACTGAAAAGCTTGGTCCAACTGTATTTTCCTTGGTAATGGTAATAATGACAGTATTACTGAAAATGGTACCAATTTTCTGGAATTGACATGTTCATATGATTTTCATGTTATTCCCTGATATCTCTATTCTGAAGGTAGTATTTGTGATTGATTTTCTTCTACCTTATTAAATATTAGGTAAACTATAAGTATCAATAATAAATTGAAAGAAAATATCTACAACATATTTTAAAAATAAGGGCCAACTCACATTTGCATAATTAGTTACACCACGTAAAGTATTTCGCAGAATTGTCTGTCCAAGCAAAGAACCATTCAGGAAACTTTATCATGTGTATATTTCGAATATTTATCTAAGTGCGGACTAGGCTTCTTAAAGTCTTCAAGTCGCGACACCTACCAAAACTGACGTGAACCTTGTGCTTTTATACCTTTTCATGTCACTGGTTGAAAGTTGAAAAGACAATAAACAAATGAAGAAAAAAATCCTGTAAATTATCCTTGAGGGTTGTTGTTTAAGACCTGAGTATCCATTATTAGTGTACACAGTATCAGCTTTTCAAGGGCTAGTTTTCTTCATTGTCCTCCATGGGAGCTGAATAGCAGGAAGCTCTGAATTGCACCCTCTTCCTCAAGGTGATACAGAAGATTACACCTAATTGTGGGACTTGAGGGGAGTTTAATTCCTGATAAATGTCAAAATATCCAATAGCAAAGGCACCCAAGACACACTTAAGCTGCTCTGCCTGAACAAAGCAACTGAAATCAATAGCACTAGGCTATAAGTGTATAGAATGGCTTTTGCAGATGTTCAGGGCACATTGAAGTGGAAGGTTTGTCATTGAGAAATTGCACACTGTTCACATTGTCCTTGAAAATTGCTCCTGAAATGAGTTCAGTATGTTCAGTTTCTTTTACAAATGAGCCAAAGAGACACGTGAGACGTTATGGAATAAATGTTGAAAACAGTGGTGAAGAAAATTTTTGAATCCTGCACTTGAGTAATGTAGGGCCATCTGTGTACTATCTATTAAATATCATCTATTAAATATCAAAAACCTAATGTGAATAAAAATAAAAGCTGCTAAATTGATTTAAGTGGCTTTGTGAGTGCTAGACATTTGCATCAGTGTACAATGTTTCTATCTAAGAAATCTCAAACTCTAACCCATAAGCATGCTTTAAATGTAAAGCTTTAAAAGTAAATTAGTAGTTGTCTGTTTGTTGTTAAGTCTAATTCACAAGCATTACACAGCTGGTGTAGAGCCAAATGTTCGTAATTTTAGTAAAGTGAAAGTCAAAAATATTTAAAGCTGCAAATAGGGAAATAATCTCAATATAAACCCTATTGCAACCTAATGCACTGTAGTACTTTTAATTGCTTTTGATTGATATTAAAAGAAATGTTCGCAACAAAAAAAATTTTTGGAGTTGTTTCCAGCACCAATTTATAAAAAAAAAAAAGTAAAATATTTTGCTTTGTATCCGTTGTTCATTTGTTGAATTTGTAAACCAGCTCAATAAGCTCCTTCATTCATTCATCCATTATTCATTCATGCACTCATTCATTCATTCATTCATTCATTCATATACTTATCCGCTTCTTTCTGGTCAGGGTTGCAGTGAGTCTGGAACCTTCATGGAAAAACTGGACCAAAGGCAGTATTAGTCTCTGAACAGTATGCCAGTCCATTTTAGACCTCTCCAATCTCTCCACCTAAATAAATAAATATATTTGCATTAAAATAAATTATTGAAAAGAGCCTGGGGCAAATAAAAAAGAGAGGATTAATGGTAGCATACTGTAGTGTTAAAAGCTCTGGAATTTGGACTTCCCATTGCTTACACCGTGAAACATTTAACAATGCACTAAATCTTTTCAATAGATATACTAGGCATAGTTTGTGTGCTGGAACCCTTATTTGAAGATCTACATTGTGCACACCATAGGGGTAGGGGTACAGGTAGGGAAGGAGGAACATTACACTGTTATATTTTGATGATTTATGATTGCTTGATAACAGTATCTTTCTCTAAATGAAACAAAATGCATATTTTATCAATGTTGTTGCCATTTTATAAAAGCAATTACACCAATTGAGGCTGTGCATTAGTGATTTTATCTGCTTAACATTGTACCTAAAAACATGTTCTCCAAGACACAATCACCAGCACACATCACAGTGTCACATGGCTTTCTGTTTTATTGTAGCTGGACCTTTTTAATTACAGTCATGGAGAACTAAACCTCCAGGCCTGACGAAAAGAGCAACTGGGGACGATTATTGAGGGTATTCTACTCAAAACATCACACAGTGTTCAGACTTTAAAATTGGTGGCTAATGATTAGCTTAGCCTGTTCTTGGCTCACGTGTCTCAACTCAATACTTGCTGATTGACTTTTTGCAAATGGTAACCTTGAATGCTGTATTTGTCTGTATGTTCATTTTTACCGCTCCCTAGAGGGTGAAACGCTGCTGGGCACTTGTGCTCTTCTCTAGTAACTTCAGCAGCATTCAGCAGGTTCTGATCATCCACTTTTCCTGCCCACAGATGGCCATCCACCTCCAACTGCAACCTTAATGAGAGAGCCTTTGATAGCTAGTCCACCAGACACTGCTGTATGGAAAACATTAAAGTGTGTTAGAAGTGAAATATGGAGCACACTCATTAATTATAAGGTCATGTTCTACATATTATGAAACAAGTGAAAGCTTCATTTGTGATGATAAAGATTTTATGTCTCGGCAGACCTACAGAATAAAATTCAGTACATAGTTAAATTGGCACTAGCTTGCATCAATTTTCACCCTACATTAACTGTACCAAACTTAAAAAAAACAAATATTAAAAACAACAGCTCATAATGGTCAAGCTGGTTAAGGTGGTTAACCAGCTTTGGTGTCACCAGTAGAATTGTCAACTTTCTCAAACAGAAATAAGAGACTCGCTTTTACAATTTACACTCTACTCTAGTTTCTACACTCAATTCTACACTCCAAACTATCAGTTACACTCACTTCATCACTCCACACTAGTAGTTACACTCACTTCTACACTCCACACTAGCTTTTATGCTCACCTCTACACTCCACACTAGTTTCTACACTCACTTCTACACTCCACACTAGTTTCTACACTCACTTCTACACTCCACACTAGCTTCTACAATCACTTCTACACTCCACACTAGCTTTTACACTCACTTCTACACTCCACACTAGCAGTTACACTCACTTCTACACTCCACACTAGCTTCTACAATCACTTCAATACTCCACACTAGCTTTTACACTCACTTCTACACTCCACACTAGCAGTTACACTCACTTCTACACTCCACACTAGCTTCTACAATCACTTCAATACTCCACACTAGCTTTTACACTCACTTCTACACTCCACACTAGCAGTTACACTCACTTCTACACTTCACACTAGCGTCTACAATCACTTCAATACTCCACACTAGCTTCTTTACTCACCTCTACACTTCACACTAGCAGTTACACTCACTTTATGCTACACACTATCTTCTATCCTCACTTCTATACACTACACTAGCTGTTACATTCACTTCTACACTCCACACTAGCTTCTACACTCATTTCTAAACTCCACACTAGCTATTAGACTCACTTCTATACTGCTCACTAGCTTTTCAGAATCAAACTCAGAATTACTTTATTAATCCTAGAGGGAAATTACCAAATTGTATGCTCACCTTTACACACCACACTAGCTTTTACCCTCACTACACTGCTACAACATTGTTGGGTCCTCTCTGGCTGGAGTTCAATAATCCTCAGAACAGCTCTCTTTTATTAGATAATAAAGTGCTGTGAAAGATATCACCAGCTCGCAAGCAGGAGGCTAAAAGACCATTCCTAATTGCTACTAACTCTATCTGGATGTTTTGGAACACGGAGCGCCAATTTCTTTGTAAATCAGGTGTCAGATGTAGCAGTTTAGCTTCCTTCTAACTAATTCCAGTCACTGGTGCTCATTCTCCACATTCCACATGTATTTCTGTAATTCTGTCTGGACAAGGAATCATTTACAAGAACATGGATTTTAGTTTCCACTTACAGGATGATTTCATACTTCATGGGAAGGCTGGCAACCTTAATTACCAACAGAGGGCACACCTTAGTTCATTTGATTGTTCAGCTGATCTACCAGCCTGACAACCTGACCAAGACAGTTAACTAGTGCGACCAAATTGATTATCATAACAACACTTGTGAACCAGTATGATGACCAGATTAATCAAATCGGTTCATGCTGGTAGACAGCCAGTCCATCATACTCAACTGAAAACATATACTATGCTGATCAAGAGCTAAGATGGTTGGCCAGCTTAACAATCTGGTTTAACAGCATAGTATATGCGTTTTCCTGAAGTATCAACTTTTCCACCAATTAAAAGCTATCAGAAAAGCTGGTCTTGAGATGGAAATTTTTAGCAGGGCATTCAATTAGCTAAGATATAGTTGCTGTTGTTTTAATTGGAATTGTATTCCAATTTGGTAGTGCCAATTGTTCCCAACACTAGGAGGGTGAAGACAAGCACATGCTGCCTGCAATACATGTGAAGCCAGCCATCGTTACTTTTCAAACTACCACCATTGCATTATTGCTAGGCAGCCAATGAGCTTGGAGGGAAGTGCCAGGTTCCGAGCTCCAATACAAGTGGTTACAGATGCCTGCATCATTCTAACAAGGCCAGTTTTGCTCTCTCAGACTCCTTCAGCAGATGGCAAGCAGTAAAACCATGGATTAATCAGTTAATCTGACTCGGCTTGAATTACATCCATTACATGAATTCCATGAATTCAAATGCAAACATGAGATGTATTGGAGATGAGCCTATGGTGTGAAAGGTAAAAGTCTTTTAGACTAACGTGATTTCTGTAGCTGTTTGAGTTAAACCCAGCTCTTAATTTAGCAGATGGCTGAGGAATGCAACCATATCCTTTGTAACCTCTCCACACATAGGTAGATCCACACTGTAGCCTGTGAGCAAACTATTGTTATTGGCTTTTATTATACAGTACAAGACTTCAAGTAACACTGTCCCACTATCCCATGGGATAAAAGAGTTCAAATGGAGAACTTTATATTAAATGTTCTTGAAATAGAGAGCAATGAAATCAATGCCAGGTCTATGCCTGCTGTAAATATTGCAGGGACACAAATTATCATATGAAGCACCAAAACATATTTGAGGAGAATTATGGAGGATCTTGTGGAGAATCTTCCCCCTGCTAAATGTGAGTGAATGCATCCAGATCCACTTTGCCTCCATGCAAGTGGTGTAACACAATTGATTGAACTACAATGTGGGCAATGTTTCAGTCAGTAAATAGCTCATGTGAATAAAAGCAAGTTATTATCTATGCAAGCATACTCTTCTGTGTATTAGGGTCATATAGAACAATTGTTTACTTTTATAGTTTAGTAAGGCAGTGTTTAGGTCAGACTCCTGGAGCAAACTGTTGAAGTCCAGATGTGTTCGTTAACTTTCCACCCCAAGTGCAAACCCGAAGAAGCAGAGACCAGACATATTTGTTGACATTTGTGGTAAACAGAAAATACTCTAAATTAATTTTCCTCCCTGAACTTTTATATTAACTGGAACAAGGACATTATCTAAACCTTATGCGAGAGGTTTAGTAGTGACTTTCCGATGAGTCAGACTAATGTCACATTAATATATCCTGCATAGCTTCCAGGATAACACTTGGAGGATCATACATTAATCACATAAAGTGCATCTTGTTACTTAAAACAGCATGCTGCTTGCTCAATAAAGAAAAAAAAGGAAAGCACAGTTAATTTAGCTTGTGGTAGACAGGTCTATACATCTTTTTCCTATCTTAGCTATATGTAACATCCTAGGTTGCTTGTCAGGTGAGAAAATCTATGCTCAAGCTAAACCAGGCCAAATTTTCCCCCAGGATAGCATTGCGCTGGTGGACTATATCAAGACTGAAATTACCCTTGAAGATTAAAACACAGCGCAGTGCCTCTGTGCAAGGTTACTGCCTCATGCCTAGGGTAGAGGAGAGTTGAATCGATGGGCACGCACACACACACACACACACACACACACACACACACACACACACACACACAATGCTACTCCATTCAGGGGAACCAAAACATCTGGGATGCCTGTCATGCATGCAATTAAGTAATTACATTTCTAAATCAAATTACACCGAGGGCCCATTAATAAAATGACCAATTGCCCATATATAATCACCTTAATGCAATGCAGCATTTAGCGCTCCAATTAAATTCAGTTACGGAATGTAAACCAAGTCCAAGATCATGAATGATATTCCAGCTACATACCCACCCCCCTTTTTTTGATTAAATGCAATGGAGCAAGGTTTTATTAAAGCATCCTTTAGCATTCTTTAACATTCCTCCCCTTAACAGACTTGTCTCCATTCTGCTGATGTGCTAATCCCCTAAGAATAGTGGTGTCATTGCATTGATTTAACAGAGAATTTCTTTTCCATCCTGATGACAGCTGAAGTGGCAGACTCAGAATTATCGATGAATGGTAAACTGTGTTGTGAGTTGCATACATGCATGAGATTAACACCATGATGAAGTCTATGTGCAAAGAAAAACACATGCAGAAAGCATATCTTTATACTTTGAACTTGAGTAAGTCAGAATTAATGAGTTAGTTAATGAGTTAGTTAGCATAATGTACACAATATTTTTTTAAGTAAAATGTAGCTGACATTTGAAGCTGTGTCTTCAGTTTTGCACTGCATTTTATGGTGCTATATAGATAATTAAAAAATCAAAAATTCATTTGAATAAGTTGTGTTCAAACTTTTGCATAGAGCTGTTTTTGCCCCTTGCTTCTAAATACTGTAACTGTAAAATAAACTGCATTTTAATTGTGCATTTATAAAATGCAATGGAGACAATTGTAGGGTTTGTCTGAAAATGAAGATAGCTAGCTGACTTGATGACTTGTTACCCATGCTCATGTCACATAAGGCAGTTAAGTAAGGAAGGCCCCTGTAACTACATCATGAAATTTGTATGTGCATGATTTTTCAAGCAGAATCCATCCATATGTGGCTGTGTTTATGCAAGTGTGTACATTAACATGAAGCACAGTCCCAGGCCTGGTCTCAAGAGGAATTCATTTAAGTGACTAAAAGAACATTTCAGGGATCTTAAAATGGCAAAACAGCACCAGCAGTGGACAGAAGCACATAGTGAATCAAAAGCAGGTCGCAGAATGTGTAAATATACACGTAATGTGGAACATGTGGAAACAAGTACATCAGCATGATTGAAATAGGAGGTTGTACATTCTAAAAAGGCCAAGGTGTTGACACCTTACTGTTAGTTATGAATGTTAAGAGGTGTTATCGTTAGCATTTCCACCCCATTAATTAAAAGACTAGATCACTAAACTTCAATTCTGACATGGCTGATCATTGGGTACTTGCCTCAGAATCTTGTCAGCATTTGTTACATTTTAGACAAATAAAAAATCTCTATTAATGACCATTGCATTTCCTCCATTAATCCTGTAAGCAGAATCAAGTCAAAATTCATGTCAATGTATGATGAATGTAACATTTCTTACACCAAAGGTACAAGGATAATGCCACTCACAAGTCTTTAGTCCATGAAGATTATGGTTTGTCATAGTTTTACTAACCACGTTTCTTTTTTAGATGAACAGTTTGAGACAGTTTGTGGCAAATATGTTATTTAGACATGGCCAGGCAAGGCAAGGCACATTTAATTGTATAGCACATTTCATACTGAGTAGCAAAATCAAAGTGCTTTACATAAACAACTTTAAATCAATAAAAGCAAATATAATAAAATAAAACACCATAAAATTATTCATTAAAGAGCAATACAATGAAACATACAGTATATATAAAGAAAACAGAGAATGAGAGAAATGCTTTTACAGGATAGAGTTAACAGTGTTTAAACTTAGCTGAAAGCCTGATCAAACAGGAGCATTTTCAGTTTGGATTTTAAAGTGCTGGGGGTCTTCTAATGCTCTCTGTCAACTGATTCCATTTAATGGGAGCATAGAAGCTAAGTGCTGCTTCTCTGTGTTTAGCCTTTACCTTAGGTATGACTAACTGGCTCGTTCCTAATGATCTGAGACTTCTGCTCAGCTAATATTGATGCATCATATCATAAAGATATGCTGGTCCTAAAACACTGAGACATTTGTAAACCAATAATAATACCTTAAAATCTATTCTGCAACAGATAACCAGTGTAGGGGTTTAGGAATGGGAGTGACATATTGCCTTTTTTTACTCCTGGTCAAAGAGAAATCTGGCAGCTGAATTCTGAATCAGCTGATGCTGTTTGATTGTCTTTCTTGGAAGAGCAGTTAGGCATGCATGCAGCATGCAGGGTACTAATTGGTGAGGTATACTTTCTCATTAATTGTTTGCTATGTTATCTTCAGATTTAATTGGAGGTTATGGGGAAACGGTGAACTGTCATATCATCCACTCACATCATTAATAGCATCCAGTGCAATTTCAGTGTTGACAAGAATGTAGAAATTATGGGATTTTACCAGAAGATTTTTCCTTAAGTGATGCTTTCAGGCCCACAAGTCACCTTGGTTCAGTGAAGTTCACAACTGACGGATTCATTGAGTTTTCATGCATTTTTGACCACCTCTATGTCAAGCTGCTTTAATTAGTCTTTGCTAATTCCCTTTATCCACTGTATGAGGCCGAAATATAGAAAATGACCAGAAAGTATATTAAAGGACCCCTGTTTCAGTCTGCCTGTCGGGCCTAGAGTTCATTTTCAATTAACCATAGTTATAGGTACTGATATTGACCTATCCTTGACTTGGACACAAGAATTATAAGCAAATAATCAAGCTATTCACAGAGTTCTCAGATGTTAGTAGTAATTATAAAAATAGGAATTGGCTTCAAAATAACACCTATTTGAAAAATCCAGCTCAAGGCTAAATCTTGCTGTTAACTTTTTTAAGACAGATTAAAACTGATCTTTAATTGTCAACAAAGCCGTTCATCCAAGTGAAAATATACTCTAATGCATTGGCACAGTTTGTGGTTTAGCAAAGTTTAGTGGTTTTCCTCATGCCACCCCAAACTTCCTATGCAATGGTGTACTGAATATTACCCTCCAACTTCCTTCTGTAGACCTCCTTACTCTGCCTAAGTCTCACCTTCAGCTCCTTCTGTACAGACCTTAGTAGGACCTTGTCCTTAAGTCTGAAGGCCTGTTTGTTTTTGTTCAACAGCTCCTTCAGGTCCTTGGTGATCCATGGTTTGTTGTTGGAAAAACAATGTCCCTGCTTGACTGAAACAATTGTGTCTGTGCAGAAGTCGATGTAGTCTGTGATGCAGCCTGTCATCTTGTTAATGTCCTCACCAGCTGATTTTGACAATACCTCCCAGTCTGTGGTCGTAAATCAGACCTGTAGAGCCTCCTCTGCCTCAGATGACCATCTCCTGATAGTTTTCTTTGCCACTGTTTGCCTTCAGACCACTGATTGTTATGAGGGAGTAAGCAAGACCAAACTATGATCAGATCTTCCCAATGGTGGAAGCACAGATGAACTGTATGCATCCTTAATGTTTGCAAACAGGTGGTTGAGTACTTTGTTTTCTCTGGTTGCACAGTTAGCATACTGGTCGAACTTTGTGTGGATGAGAGAGAGACTTAGTCAAAATGGTGAGTCTTGCTGTCACTGAGAGTATAATGTAACACACCACCTCCATGTTAGCTGCTGGCTATATGTAAATAAAAATAAAAATGGCAACTCTGAACTCCCACAGCAGATAATATGAATGGTTTGGGCAACAGTGACACTCCTTCACATTTACATGAGTAAGATGACACAGGATGACATCTGTTATGTTAACAGTCCAGTCCCTCCACCTTTCCTGTTTAGCATCTCTGACACCCCTCATGATCTGAAAGCCAGGAATTAAGACATTTGTGTCTACACATATTTCTGAAAAGCACAGCAGAAAGAGGCATTGTGGTACTCCCTCCGTTCAGCTCATCCATCTTTTTGGGGAATAAAGGGAATAAAGGGTTTGTATCATCTTCAATTCACTTTGGTTTTGACTCCGGAACGGGAATAGCAGGAACAGAGTGTGGAGCAGATCTCCAGAGCTATAGGAGCTTGTCGCATGAATATTGTGTTGAGCAGCACTTGCTCCATTGTCCATTGGTCTGGTTTCTATATTAAGAAAAGTACTAATAACTAAAAATAATTATGTGTCTACACAGAAAAGAAATTCAACAGGAGGGAAGAAATAGGGTTGAGAAAGAGTTAAACAAAAAATAAAATAAAAGGAAAGTTAAAAAAAATGAATGTAAGTTAAAAAACATCCCTTATACCCTTATACATTATGATATAATAATTTAGAAATTATAATAGTGTTTGTATGGAAGGAAAGACTAGCGTAATAAGTGGGTGTAATTGTTGAAGTCATTTTTGTGGGATGGGAACAAAGTGTTCAGACTGCTGATCAATGCCTCTATAATGACTGGGAGTCTCGCTCTGACTGTGGCATTTAAAGGCAATCAGCACATCTTGGTTCACGTCGAGCAGTAGAGGAACAATTTGGCGTGATAGTACCTCTGCTCCCCATTACTCCCCGGTCTTCCATTGTGCTCCTCAGCAGAATCGGCCCATGTATTGATTGGCCACTGATGTGCTGGGAATATGTGTGGAAGATCCATGTAACACAATTGCAGTGGACATCCTTTCTGCCAAGTAAAATACTCTGGACAGCATTATACTGTGGTAGATGATGATCATTTGGAGTGGATCTGAATGCCCTGCAGTGGCAGCAGGCAACCATTTGTCAAATTTCAGGACAAACCATTACTGCAATTCTTAATATAATATGACTCTCGTAACATTTTATAATGATTCAGTATTTCTTTCTTTCATGAAGTTTACTTGAACTAATTCTTTACTAATCTTTGAAATCAGCTAATCCAGGTGATTAAATGAAACTATTTAGGAAACGTAATTTTAGTGTAATCTGTAGCTAGCTATGTGCTGTTCTTATGTTAAAGAGTTTGAATCAATCAAAACTGAACTGCTTGCTTGTTCAACATAAAACTGATTCATGGAATACATAAACAACTGTGACCATTTTTTTAGAATTAAGCTACACAACAACCAGTTTCAAATTCCTTTTTATGATGTCACAGAAAACATCATATTTTCATATATATACAGTACATCTTCAGCATATAGCAGTTTAGCCCTGTTCATTCTTATTAAAGTTATTAGAAGTGTTCCTTCTAATTCTTATAATAGGACTGCTCTTTGACTCACAATATGAGGGGATCCATTTTAAACATTAACAGCTCAAGGCACAAAATACCATTTAACAAGGAGAGGACCTGGATTGTAGTGCAAAATAAACAAACAAACAAGCAAACAAAAAGTGACATATTTTAAATCTTTTTTTTTGCTTTTCCTTTGATCACTAAAGCTTATAGCTATGAAAAAAATAGTAGAATATTTTTGGCACAGTGGGTAGGTGCTAAGACCTGCTGGAAACAAAAATGAACATTTCCATAAATCTTGTGAACAGATGAAAGCATGAAGTGCTCAAAAGTAGATGATGCATTGATTCTGGGCTTGATAAAACACACAGCACTGTAAACCATCATTGACTGCGGAAACTCCACACTGGAATTTAGACACCTTGGAATCCATGCCTCTCCATTCTACCTCCAGACTCTAGGAGCTTGAGGTGAGACTTCAGTACTCTTGATTCCCACATGAAATGTAAAGTTCACTTTCATCTGAAAAGAGAACTTTGGAGCACTGAACAATAGTTATTTTTCTCCGTAGCCCAGATAAGACATTTTGACATTACCTTGGGTTCAGGAGGGGTTTGATATTAGGAATGCTGCACTTGTAATGAACTGACATCAGCCTCAGTCCACTCCTTGTGAAGCTCTCACAAGTTTATGAATAAACTTTTCTTGAATATACTTTAACAAAGCATTCTGAGACCAGCCAGCAATGACCTTCTGTGACCTACCCTCTTTGTAGAGGGTGTTGATGATCATCTTCTGGACAACTGTAAAGTCAGCAGTTGTCTGGTGTCAACCTCAAAATGAAAGAAATATATTGCTTTTTACACTCAGTATCAAACCTCACATCTCTCTCTCTCTCTCTCTCTCTCTCTCTCTCTCTCTCTCTCCTCTCTCTCTCTCTCTCTCTCTCTCTAGTATACAAGATACCATTATCAACACAACACACACATATATCTATATATATATATATATATATATATATATATATATATATATATATATATATATATATATATACATAAAACAAATAGTTACTGTAAGAATTATGGTTATGTTTGGGTTTAGGCTTGAGGTTAGGTTGAGCTTATCTTCAGTTTATGTTAGAGTTATCATTAAGGTTGAGCTAAGCTTTCAGTTAATTTTATGTTATGTTTAGATTAAGTTCAAATTATGGTTATGGTTAGGTTACACTTAGAGTAAGGATTAAGTTTACGTTTAGGTTGAGTGCAGTTTCAGAAAATTAGACAGTGGTTATTTTCTAATATTCTCTTTGTTCAAATTACTTTTGTAATTGCTTTGGTTACTCGGTTGAATTAGTAACAAGTTTCTTATCTCTGGTCCTGGAGGCACCCCTACCCAGCATATTTAGACCTTACCTTTTTCCATGGGATGCATTTAAGCAAAAACATGCATGGCAGGGCTGCATCCAGAACCAGAAATACTGTTAGTAAATCATGCAAGGGTCCACTTATATTTAATGGACTTTGTACAATTTCAAAAATATTTTAGTGACATATGTATCAATTCCTCTTGAGAACAGAGACAGAGAGGTTAAAGTTAGTCTGGGCCAGATCTGTACTGGTCATAAAATTGTGAGCCAGACAACTGTGGGTACTCAAACTGCCAAGCTGTGATGCAGTTTGAGCATCCACGTTGAAATGTCAGCTGGATTGACTACTTTTGACCAGTGTGAGCATACAGTATAAAGTAAAGTCTTTGTGGCCAGTGAATGTTTTTCAAATGTACAGTGTGAGTTATCATGAAAGAACAAGATTTCCATAGATTATCCAGATTGTCCACAGTGTATCTTCATTCAGAAGAAGGGGAAAACTGGTAATTTAAAGGAATATAGTTTGTTTTTCAGATAAAAGCAAACCAATCATACCACATCTTTTACAAAACCCAGCCACTAAATACAAATGTATTCAATCATAGCTGTAACATGAGTGACAGATGTACCTAAATGTTACAGAAGGTTCAGTTTTATAAATTGTTTATGTATGCAACCACTCGGGCTCAATGTTTTATAATGAATTAATATATTAATAATTAAAATAACTGATATTCACAACATCAACTCTTTTTGCTGACTTTTACTAATAGTTATTTCAATTTAAAAGTGCATTTGGACTTTGACTCTTCACAAGTTTAGGGTCTTTGTCCACTCCTGCTTACGTTGGCAATGATGTATTGACCAGCTGTCCTTGGTCTTCATTAAAGTTTATACTCTTGTACTTTGTCTTTCGTGAGTTACGTCCACTACAGACAGTGTTGTAATGCAGGAGAAAATGTCCCCCAGTCTTGTATATCTCAGGGTGCTGCTGTGGTTTTTGCAGTTGTCCATTTGCTTTTGGCACAACTTTATCTCTGTAAAGGCCTCAGAGGATCTCACTTATCTCTCCCACAGCAATGAGAAAAGCAAGAGAAATTACAGTCGTCCATCATACCCAATCCTCTGCAGTTTACTGTCCAATTTATCTGAGAACAGTGCAGGGAAAAAAATCCCTGAAAGTGCTTCTTTGTGCTGATCAAATGGACAGGAAGTGGGTCGAGAAGCAGGGGACCTTTCTAAAACCTATTTATCTCATGCAACAATTAGAGGGAGATACCCCCAGTTTTTTGTCTGACGCTTTCATGGACGCTGGAAAAAATTCACTCGGCTAGTGGCCCAATCCGCCTAAATCAATTATACCTCGAGAGATACTGTGCAAATTCATGAGAGCCTTTGCTCTTAGTTTTAGGCAAGCATGCAATAAAATACAAATTCATGTTGTGTCCAGGATCACATATGCATGGAAATGGGAATGCATGGTGATGACACCTGCCAGAGGTCAGTAAATAGATGGAAGGAATGTGAGAAATGCTGTTGGTGGTTGTGCTTCTGTCAATATGTTAATAGGAAAAACAGTGTTCAAGGTAGGTCTTTCAATAAAGGTGAATAAATAAATGTTCCAGCATTTTCAACACAATCCAACACATCTGCCACATATGTTGTACAATAGTACAGTCTATTACCACAGACTGTCATTTCAATGCTCTTGCTTGTACTTACAGTGTGATAGCAAAATCATTGAGGTCAAAAAATAAAGGACCAGGGCAAGGCTAAAGGCTAAATCTGTTCAAAGCACATTGTTCCACAAGTCCTGGTCTGGTTGTTCTCTGTCATATCTGATTCTTGCCCTTGGCCTTGTTTTTGAAAGCAGTAGTTTCCTTCTTGCTCAACTCCTATGAAAATCAAACTTTGCTCTCTTTCTGATGATAGATGTTATACTTTACTATGACATCAACTGTAGCAAGAGCTACATGTATGGGTATGATGATATTTTAGGATTGGTGGAGACCTCTTTTCACATCTTGTGGTCTGCACTTAGTCTGAACTTGGTAAGACAGCCTGACCTGGCTAAATGGCTGTTGTAAATTATTAGCCTGACAGTAGAATGACTGTGGGTCATTCTGTGGGTTCTTCCTCTACAACATAAAAGATAAACTACTAAGACAAACTAAGACAGAAAAGAAGGAATGCCTTGTTTGGAACTGCCTGGAACCACACCAGTACACTAGTGACCACAAACAGTTTCTTGAAAACTTAAATGATAAGTTCTACAAATTTGCTGCCTAATTTACTCAAACGCCCTGCATGGCCCTGTACATGTTTCCACCTTGTCTTTACTATTATCATTATCATTATCATTCATGGGTAACACAGGATGTCAAAACAACTTCTCAACAATAAGGCCACCTTCTGCATGGACAGAGAGGCAATGAAAGCAACACATCAGGAAGTGAAACATTGTGTAAGAGAAGATAAGGACAGCTACAGGAAAAAGGTGGAACTGAAGCTAAGAGGAAAAAGCATGAGGAAGGTCTGGAAAGGTGTGAAAACATCACAGGCCAAAACACAAAGAACAAAGTCAATGGGGGGACAGAAATGAATGACTTCTTCAACCCAGTTCAACCAGCCCATGTCCCTGCCACCCTCTCCCTCAATGCCGCCATCTCTCATTTTTCCCTCAACACACCCTCCTCCAGTCACTGCAGCAGCCCCCCTCCATCCACCACAACACAGATACCATCATACATCAGTGTTTCCCAACCCTGTTCCTGGAGGGACACCTGCTCTACACATTTTAGCTTTAACACACCCCTTGCAACTCTGAAGGGCTTTTTAATGAGCTGATTAGTTGAATCAGGTGTGTGAGGAACAGGGTAAGCTCTAAAACATGCAGAGCAGGTGTGCCAGGAACAGGGTTGGGAAACACTGTCATACATGACTGACAGACCAGGTCAGACGTCAACTGAGGAACCTTCACCCCAGCAAAGCAGCAGACCCGAACAATGTGTGTCCCTGACTGCTGAAAACCTGCGCTGCTGAACAAGGTGAATGATTCCAATACATCTTCAACCTTAACTTGCAGCTGGGGAGAGAGCATACTCTCTGGAAGACATCATGCATAGTTCCAGTTCCCAAAAAGACCTGGCCCAGTGAGCTGACTGACTTGCGACCGGTGGAAGACTGCATCTGATGAAAACGTTGGAGCAGTGTCCTCAGATCCTAGGTACAACATGCCCAGGATGGTCTGCCGTTCGCATACCAGGCAGGTGTTGGTGTGGAGGATGCCATCCTCTACCTGCTACACCAAGCCCACTCACACCTGGATAAGGGGAAATGGCACAGTTAGAATCCTGTTCTTGGACTTTTCCAGTGCCTTCACCATCATCCAGCCCCATCTCCAGCTACCTCACTTTCAGGCTGCAGTATGTCAGGCTGAAGGACATCATATCTGACACTGTGTTCAGCAGCACTGGAGTACCTCTTTACTTTACTCTGTGCACAGTGGATGTCTGTTACAGCTCAGAGCTGTGTCACATCTAGAGGTTTGCTGATGATACAGCCATTGTTGGGTGTACCAGGGATGATCGAGAGGTCAAGTATAGGAGCCTGGTAAGGGCCTTTGCTGTTTGGTGCCACAGGAACCATTTGCAGCTCAACACCTCATACACTTTGGGAGGTCCAGACCAAAGCCAAAACCAGTTCTGATTGAGGGAGTTGAGGTGGAGGCTGTGGATTCCTACAAGTAACTCAGGCCTTGGCTGGACAACAAGCTGGAACACTGACCACCTGTACAGAAAGGGACAGAACACACTGTACTTTCTGAGGAGACTAAAGTTTAATATCTGCAGAAAACTCCTGTGGTTGATTTCATCAGTTCATCAGTTCATTGTTGCCAGTGTCCTGTTCTACACTGTGGTGTGCTGGGGGGCAGCATATCCATGAAGGACACTTCCAGGCTGGACAAACTAATCAGGCAGGATGGGTCTGTAGTTGGCATGAAACTAGACTCCCTGGTGATGGTGGAAGAGGATTATGAACAAACTATTGGATATTATGGACTATGCCAGTCAACCTCTGATGATCAATTTCCAGCTGGACTTCTAAAATGCAAAGTGTTTTTTAGCCCAAAAAATATTTTGACCAAAACATAATCAAATTCATACAATACCTATATTTTGTTCAAATTTACATCTCAAATAAAGACAAATTGGAGTAGCCTAAAATATATTCCATGTTTGGCTGCCTCCTATAAATATTTTTCTGATGTTAAACTACAAAAACATCCCACAAAACTGGTCTAGAGTTCTAAAGGTTAATAATGTGTTTTTCTGTGCAGATTTTGTTCACACTAATTGACTGGGAGATGAGAGTAGCAGTTGGTTACAATTATTCACTTACATGTGCTTAAGTTAAAACTAAATTTTTGTGTTTCTTTAATTATTTAATTTTAACTTTTACATTGAATTTCATTTAATTCATCACTTCTTAGAACCAAAAATATCTTAATCTGACAGTGACTTGTGACTACCCACCATGTGACTATCACATCTGACACTGATGTGAAAGATAGAGAATGTTGTAATATTCTTTAAAGGTATTTGGAGTTAAGTTAAATGTTGTTGAGGTTTTCCTGAGGGACAGAGAACAGTGCATCTGAGTTTGAGAGCAACCTCTGTACCTCAAAAAACTGTACATTTATCTTTTACATAAGCAGTTCTTGCTTGACTTATTCACTCTATCTCAGCAGCTTTGTAGGTTTAGAGCTGGACAGTGTGCTTGGTCAGCATGGACAGGGCCGAGAAGTCATGGGCAGGGGAGTGGCCTTGCTCCAGGCCATTAGGTCATGCATCTGCATCTCTGACTGACTCCTGGGCTCCAGTGCCCTTGGAGAAGAATCATTACCTGTTAAGTGATGTAGCACCTCAGTGAGCACTACAATAAATCAGGCTGAATTCACACTACTACCCCTTTTTGAGGGGATAAAATGCACTTAATGTTTACAAAGACAAAACTGAAAGTAAATAAAATGTATTTTATAGCTTATAATTACATCATTACACTATAATGCATTTTAGTACTGCACAACAATGCTAACCAAAATTCTGCAGATTAAAGTGATAACATTTACTTTCTAGGTCACAAACAAGTCATAAAATGACAACATCATTGTCAAATGCCATTATAGCAGGTTATAATTTGAATTTGAAACCTCCAGTTTCAACATCTGGGCAAGTGTTACAGAGCACAAATCTGTGAATGTGACTTCTCTGTCTTCTAATTGCATCCACATATTGTGGGACCAACAGATAAAGGTATGTTTTTTGTGCTCCATTTGGTCTCTCTTCTGTCTTTCCACCTAATCTAGTCTGTCTAAGGCCATACCTGCAAACCTGTTAGATGTGGTTACCATGGAGACCCTTGGGCCTGATTAAAAGCAGTGATGGATGGTGACCTCATGCACATTCTTATCCACCTCTTTCAATCAGCTACCCTTCCTCTCCACACCATTTATGTCCTCTTTCAAGAGGCAGAGGAAGGGCTTTTTGTGGAAGGGGTGAGCGGCACTTGCCGAGCAGAGTGAAATGGTGTGTACAGTGTGTGCAGGACCCTGCCGGAAGACGAGCACTCACACAATGACAGCAATTACCTTTTAGTCCACCCCAACTTCCTCCCTGCTCGCTCCCTGACTCATCTCATCTCTTTCATCAGTGGCCTGGCAGATGCTTCGGGTGCCGCCTTTGCCCAGCTGAATAGGTTGTTGGCTGGCTCCGGCTCTGTGGAGCATCATCTGATCCGCTTGATCTGTCATGTGTGAATTTATTGTGGAAAAATGTGTTTTTCATTGGTCAGCTAATTTATAATTGCATCTTCACAAGAGATGGTACACTGATCATGTGGACACACCACAAAGATAAACACTAATGCTGATATATACTATTATTTACGAAATGGACAAAATGTGAGCTTCAGAGTGGCTTCTACTACTATAAATCAATGGAACGATACAAAGTACATGATCTTTGCTATTGTTCTTAAGTACTGTACTGTACTTACTGTACTCCTATGACCTTGAAACCATTTGGACACACCAGATATGTACATGAGTCACTTAATGTGAATCTAAAATTGAGTCTCCAGTCTTTACTAAAGAATTTTTGCATGTACTATGTACTGTTGAATGTTGTTATTTGCTGTCATCCACAAATTGTGAATCCAGCTGCAATTTAAAGAAGCTATAAAACATTATGATGTTTAGCTCCTTAAAATCTCTACACTATTATGATAGCTAGCCAGCATCCTTGCTTTGGAAAGCTAAATTGTTTGACCTCTTTCTTTAAGAACTGCATTTTTAAGTTGTAATACATGTAGGCAACTTATTCAATCAGTCCTTCAAACTAAGTGTTTCTATAAAGAAAACCTCACTGTATGAATGCTTGTCAAACCTGATGCAACTGTGAGCTGAGGAAGAAAAGTATGATCAAACATCCTACCTGTCCAGCAACTTGTGGGACTCTCCAGCTGACTGTTTGCCACTGTTGGTCCACCATCAGGCCACTTGTATTATTCGCCTGCATACAAGATCTAGCTCATCTTTAATCTTCAAACACATTCAAAATAAAGCCATTTTAGACAATTCACTGACACAAATATTACAACTATAAGAAAAAAGACACCAAGCTGATATAAAACATTTTATCTGAAAATGTTGATGCTCTGCTAGATGAAAAATATTCGCTAACCTAATTCACAACAGATTACGTAGGAAAGATATATTAATATATTAATTAACCCTGAATGGCAGTAGGCTGCCAATATTGCCATCAGCGAGCCAACAATGACCTACTATCTTCTTGCTTCCAGGGATATTTGTACTGTTTTTACAGTTAAGCTGAAACCACATCACAATGTTTAAGATAATGTTTAATATGATTAGGAATATGTTGTCAATACTAACATTAATGTTGTCTTTCATTCCTAAGGTAATTTTCAGAAGTTTATAGGCAAAATAATAAAAAATGTGTTTTAAAAAAAGAAAGATGAAATATTATGAAAATTGTTTTCCACACACAAGCAAATTTTGATCAAATACAGCTCAAAGACATGGCTTTGGATTGGAAGAAGAAGGTAGAAAGTGCTTTGGTAACTGATGAACTGACATGCGTCATTGTGCAAAAGAAGCCGAGGCGAGGAATAACATGGGGTGAATGGAGATTGATCTGGAATGAACTGACAAAATGAGATCATTTGAACAGCAGGCTGTGATTAGACAGAATAGGAGGCAGTTAAAAAAGAAAGAAAAAAGAAGAAAGGCACACCTCTTCACTCCCTTTGCCTTGAATGCCATCCTGAATCCGATTGAAATTGCTATTGACATTTGTTTTTTCCCTTTCCTAACTCATTTCTTATCCCCTATTCCAATTTTCAGTCGATTTCTAAAGTTCCCCCATCTCTTTCTCTCTTTTTTCCCTCTCTTTCTGTCTATCTGTCAGTTTTAATGTTCAACAAGAAAGTGTAAAGAGGCAGAACAATTCTGTATTTATTGTTCCGGTCGTCTGGTTTAAAGAGAGGCGCAGAATCCAAGTCATGCTTGCAGATCAGGGAGGCATGTTCATTTTTATAAAGCCAATTGCTTAGTATATCCAGTGAATCAAACATATCACACATAATACTTTGCATTTAAGAAAATCTGAGAAGTAAGTTTTAGTAGGTTTCCTCTATTGTTTTCCAAAAGTATGTAGACACAGTCCCTGAAAATAGACTATGAATTACTTGAGTGGTGGATCCTTCATATTACTGTAGCGACACCTTTATGGTGATGAGTTCCACTGGTTAATGCAACCTATGAGAGAATTGGTATTTCCTGCTACAGGGCTCCCTCTTCAATTGGGAAATGTAATTTAGTTACCTCAGAAGGACATGCATTTCTGGACTGGCCGAGAGATACAGAACCGACACAGTGGGCTGAGCCCGGAGTGGCAACGATATAGACTCTCTGACTATTATAAGTCTGTTTATCATCACAATGATATTAAGATAAAATTCTACATAATGTTGCTTTAAAGTAATACAATCTATACATACAGATTTTTACTAGTGTCATGTCTGTCATGTGTCAGTCCTGTTCATCTCTGTCTTCCTGTCTTGTTCTAGTTGTTATTTTTCCTCAGCACATGGGTTGTGTTTGTTTTGATTCTGTCTCCTCCCTTGCTCTGCCCATTCCCAGCTGTGTTTGTAACCCTGCCCCTTTCTAATCATATCCCAGGTGTGGTTAATGTTGTGTCGTATTTAAGAACCTTTGTCTCGGTCTGTCCTTTTGTTTCTGTCATGGTTATTTTCTGTTGGTTCTTTCTTCCTGCGGGTTAGTCATTTCAGTCAAGATCCTGTTTGTTTATCAGTCTTTTGTTCAGTGTTTTATGAGTGTGTTCTCTTTTGTTTTCTTCATGTTTATTTTCATTAAATCCTCCACCTCAGCATTTACCTCTGCTTCCCTAGTTTTCATAGTCACTTTCAATTAGCCTGTATATTATATTCCCTAAGACATCTCATATGAAGGCTTGTAGTCTAAACTGGTCATACTAGAAGACCAATTTTAATCAGAATTAAGACCACATACAAATGAGTCTTGAAGCTGATTGTGTAATTAGGTTGAAAAATACCTCTGAATGTTGTCTTTACTATCTGCAGCTTGAAACCTGAAACTTCTTTCCAATAGCTTTTGTTATAAACAGATTTTGAGTGAACAGATTTTGTGCTTATTTAGTAGGAACCCTGTATGATATTGCCGTCCATGGTAATCAGGTTTATGCTGTAGATGCTGCAGATAGAGAGTATATAGAAATGTTCCAGAGTATTCATTCAACGTTGTTAAGCCCAGACTTGCACATATGGGTCTCTGTAGGTTTTGACAAGGTTGTATGCTGTCAAGAGAATGCATTACATGGCACAGTGTCAGTGTGAAATTTATTGCCCATGAATTTAGAACCAAAGCTGAATATGGTTCACAGCAGGAAGTCAATAATTATAAAGTATCGATGAGGTGATAGCAACTGAAGGAGGTGTGGAATTGTCACTTTTCTGTTGTTACTGTGCTTTTAAGAATGTTATATGACAATGATCTGTATGTCTATATTTAGAATGTTTGGTACACATTTTAATACTGAATTGATTATGGACTTTCAACAAGCTAGAGTAAGGATTACAGGTTACACCATCATGAAATCCACTTGCTATTTTAATATATGATTACTTTTCCACTGTCCATCCTAAGGAGGGCAAAAGGAAATGTACCAGCATTATACCAATGTTTGACTAGGCTGAATAGTCTGCCAGAACTACTTTATTCTTTATGGACATTCAACAATACAAATAAATAGGATGACTCCACATAAGTGAGTAAAGATTGTCAGGCAATATGTTGAGTAAAGGATTTACACACACACAAACACACAAACACACACACACACACACACACACACACACAGAGAGAGAGAGAGAGAGAGAGAGAGAGAGAGAGAGAGAGAGAGAGACACTTAATAACTTGATTGGTGTTTATAGTTTATTTGCTGTTCTATTTTAGAATAAAATGCTTTTAATTCTATAGGGTCCACCATGCCACCCTATGTTAAATGTAATATATTAAAATATTTATAATCTAATATTTAGATGTAATAAATCTTCCACTAAGTGTCTGTATCTAGCCCCCCAGTGTACAATTTTGAAAATACCACTGGTGTCCTTATGTAGGCCTCTTTATCAAGTTTGGAGTTGCCTATGCACAGCCAATACTATGCAGTCTCAGGCCTAGGTAAAAGGAGAGTATGTGAATCATTCCATTGAAAAATGTGCGACTAGAATGAGAATGCATTGCTTTTGACACAGAATGGAAAAGGCAGACTGTCTTGAATAAGAATGTGAATGCTGGATTGCTGGTCTGGTCTCTGGCTTCATCTTCTCCTTTTCACCTCCATCTCCATGCATTTGGCATGGATAATCTGTCTGCACCTTCTGAACACAAGACAGGGTGAGTAAAAAAAAAACTTTCATCTGATTTCACTCTCATTTTCTGCTTCACTTCCTCTCCAATTCATTCTATAGCCTGCATTTTTCCTCACATCTCTCTCTGACCTCACCCACGCCTGTCCACTCAGGGGCTGCACTAAAACAGAAGCTCTAGAGTTCAACACAGGTGACATGTGAGGTGAGATTGTTTCTGTAGTAAGTGTTGCTGTTGCGCTCTCTCGCTCTCTCTCTCTCTCTCTTTCTCTCTCTCTCTATCTCTCTCCCTCGCTCCTGTGTTCTGTCAGCACAGAGAAAAAGTGGAAAAGAGCAGCCGGCCGACAGACAGGCCAGATTACAGGGTGACACCTGCCGAGTTGGGTGACCTGGTCTGTCTCTCTCTTCCTCATTCTTTCTATCTGGCTCCCATTCTCTCTCTGCTGTTTGTGTTAGCTCTGCCAGATTGAGGAACATGAACAGGTTTGGTGTCACAATTCATAATGATATACTGTGGACTTGTTTGACATGTTTTTTAGAACATTTCTATATGCAATGGGGTCCAGACATCTGTGATAACTAGGGAAAATGCCTCTATTTTGCATTAATTTTTACTGTAAGCAAAATTGTGTTTCAAGTAGTATAAATGGAGAACATTTCATAGTATTTAGTATGTCTTTCCACTACACAAATCTATACATACATTTGTTCTAATAAGCTACAATGAAGTAATTAATCTCCAGCAAGAACAGTACTGTTTATTTATAATAATGAAGTTAATACAGGAGGCAAGTCATTTAAGCTTCTTTATCATAGTCCATAGGAAGAATTGAGAAATTTATACAAGTGAATTGATAACCTGACTAAGAACAAACAATCATAGAATTCTAGTGGGGTGGGGGTGGTGGGTCGAGAGAGACTCAGAACATATGCAAATTGAACAGATGACTGAGCACAGGATTGAATAGAGATCTGGAATGGAAACTGGACACAGAAACAGATGTGTGAACAGATAAGAGACTGGACAGAAGACTGAACAGCAGTTGACAAGCTAGGCACTAGCACTGAAGCAGACCACTTCAGAGCTGGAACTGGAGCAGGCAACTTGCAAACCAGCACTGGTGCAGGAGATTTGGGAGATGGAACAGAAGCAGATGAATTGGGAGCCAGCACTGGAGCAGGAGACTAGGAACCAGAATAGGAGCAAGTAACCAGCACTGGAGGAAGCCACTTCAGGCAGTTTGTGAAGAACAAGTGAATTGAGAGCCAGCACTGGAGCAGACATATTGGTTGCCAACACTGGAGTAGACCACTTGAAGCCAGCACTGGAGCAATTTTTGCAGTGTTTAGTACCTGCCAAAAGTACTCCAATAAAGAATAATTGGTGAACCAGCGACAAGGTCATGGGTGATCGATGGAGGACTAAACTTTGGCCTAAAAACAAGGCTATCATTTCATCAAGGTCATCATTAACAGAGATGTAATTATTTTGATGTTTAGATTTATAGAGAATAGAGAATGTAAAAATTACCAAAGTGTGGTGAGTGACTCCGGCAGGTCTGACTATACCAGCCTAACTAAGGAGAGAACCAGAAGGTAACCTAAACATGGGAGCATCCTGAAACATTGGTGTCCTACCACTCCACCATCAGAAACCTGAGTGATCACGAGGAGTCAGACGGCAGCACCGACATTCCAATTTACCCCTATGTCCATGAACCCCTGGATCTGCAGCCTGTACGTATACTAAGACACAAAGGCTATATAATAAAAAAAATTAAATAAATTAATGAATAAATTAAATTAAATAAAGCAAGCATGCAAAATACTGTTCTTCAACTCCAAAAGTGTAGCTCTGCAAACAGCAGAGCCAGCAAAAATAAGGAAAATTCATCCATGCTCCACTACACAGAAATCTTTAGTAAAATGCAAAAGTTTTATACAGTAAGGAAGTGAAAACCTGAGCTATACCTGCCCAGGTAATTGAGGCTCCCAACATATACTGAAGGCAAATGCTGCTAAAGAAAGGTGAGGGAAACAGAGAGGCAATGGGAAAAAAGAAAACAACAGAGTGAATGAAATAAAAAGTCAGTCAGTCAGTCAGTCAGTCACTCACTACCTCACTTGCTACCTCACTTGCTCACTGATTCATTCCTAACTGCAGACGATAAACTTAAACAAAAATAATACAGAAATAAAACAGGAAACAGAAAAATTAATTAATGAACACTTAGCTAGCACACTCTAAAAGGCAGTCACCCATAAATAACAAAATGAATAAATGAATGAATGAATGAATGAGTGAATGAATGAAAGGATGGATGAATGGAAAACAATGAATGAAATAAAAACAAAGCAAGTATGCAAAATACCTGGATGACAAGTCCAAAAGTCTGTCATTGAACTCCAGAAGGAAAAGGAAAAGGAAAGAAGGAAAACTCAACCACGTTACACAGAAATATTTAGTAAAAGATTTAAACAGGAAGGAAGCAATCAATCAATATCTATCTATCTATCTATCTATCTATCTATCTATCTATCTATCTATCTATCTATCTATATATATATATATATATATATATATATATATATATATATATAGATAGATAGATAGATAGATAGATAGATAGATAGATATATACCAGCAAACTGCTGGAGGCTCCCAACATATGCCGAGGGCCAAGGCTGCTGAAGAGTAATGGTGAAGGAAATAAAGAGGCAATGGAACAATGAGAAACAACAAAGAAGAAAACAAAAAAAATAATCTCAGTCACTCATTCACTCAATCCAAAATGCAGACTTTAAACATAAACAAAAAGCAGAAGTAAAATAAATGAATAAATAAAAACAAATATAGGGAGAGAAATATATTGAGAGAAAATACATAGAGACTTAAAAAAAATGAAACAAACAAACAAACAAACAAAAAAAAAAAAAAAACAGCTGAGGGAAAACAGAGAAAAAAGGCATGTCTAACTGGTTTTGAAATTATAAAACACTTACCTGCAACAGCCCTAGCAAACTACAAAAGGCAGTCACCCACAAATAACAAAATGAATGAATGGAACAAAAACAAAACAAGCATGCAAAATACCTGGATGATAAGCCCATAATTCAACTCTAAAACTGTAGCTCTGCCAACAGTGGAACCATCAAAGATAAGGAAAACTCATCTACGCTGCCCTACACAGAAATCTTCAGCAAAATGCAAAAGATTTAGACAGAAAAGAAGGAAAAGACAAGATATACCACTGAAATATTTAGTAAAATGCAAAAGATTTGTACTGGAATGTAGGAAAATACTGAGCTATACACATCAAGCTGCTGGAGGCTCCCAACATATGCTGAGGGCCAAGGCTGCTGAGGAACGGTGAGGGAACCAGATACGATGAGCGAATAGAAAACAACAGAGAGAACGCAATAAAACCTCACCCATTCATAACTGCAGACTTTAAACATTAATAAGGCAGAAAAAAATTAAAACAAAGATAAGGAGAGACAAAAAGAGAGAGAGAGAATATATAGATACTTTTTTTAAAAAAAGTACGGCAAACAGAGAAAAAGAGCATGTGTAACCGGTTAATTAATTTAAAAACCCTTACCTACAACAGCCTAGCAAACTGGTAAAATACAGTGACCCGTAAAAATTAAAATGAATGTATGAATGAAACAAAAACAAAGCAAGCATGTAAACTTCCTGGATGACAAGAAATAAAACAATAAATAAACAAAAACAAAGATAGGGAGAGAAATAGAGAGAGAGAGAAAAAATATATAGACTTTTTAAAAACAAAAAAGGCTATGGAAAACAGAGAAAAGGGGCATGCCTAAATGGTTAAATAATTAAATAAACACTTACCTACAACAACCTTAGCAAACTACATTTACATTTACATTTAAATTAGCAGCATTTAGCAGATGCCCTTATCCAGAGCGACTTACAAAATGAGCTACAATAGGCAGTCACCCATAAATAACAAAACAAATGAATGAAAAAAACAAAACAAAGCAAGCATGCAAAATACCTGGATGGCAAGCACAAAAGTCTGTTCTTTAACTTCAAAAGTGTAGCTCTGGCACCAGCAGAGCCATCAAACATTAAGCAAAAACACTGATGTTGCACACAATGGAAAGGTTAAGTAAAATGCAAAAGCATTATACAGGAAAGAAAACAAAAACCCAAGCTATTCTAGCCAATTGCTGGAGGCTCTGAACATATACTGAGGGCCAAGGCTGCTGAGGAATGGCGAGGGAACCAGAGAGGCAATGGGCAAATATTATGGGTGGTAAACAACATAGATAATGAAATGAAACCTCACTCACTCACTCACTCACTCTTTCCAAAAAGCAGATTTGAAACTTAAAAAATGCAAAAATAGAAAAAAATAAATCTAAACAATAATAGGGAGAGAAAGAGAAAGTATAGAGACTTTAAAAACAAACAAACAAAATTAGGAAAAAGATAAAGGGCATGTAGAATTGGTTAATCAATAAACATTTATGTAGAACAGCCACAGCAAAAGTAAATAGGCAGTCACCATAAATAACAAAATAAATAAATGAAGTGGAAACAGAGCAAGCATGCAAAAAACCTGGACAACAAGCCCAAAAATATGTTTAACTACAAAACTGTAGCTCTACCAGCAGTAGAGCCATCAAACTTAGGGAAAATTCATCAACTTTCCCCACCTCAAAAACATTTAGTAAAATGGAAAACACTTATACAGGAAGGAAGCAAAAACCTAAGCTATAACTAACAACCTGCTGGAGGCTCCCAAGATATGCTGAGGGCCAGGATTGCTGAGGAACGGCGAGGGAAACAGCAAGTCATTGGGTGAAGAGAAAACAACAGAATGAATTTAAGAGAGAATGAAATTAAGCATCACCCAATCACTCAAAAACTCATTCCTAACTGTAGACTTTAAACTTTCTTAAAAAGCAGAAAAAAAAGAAAGGGAGAGAAATAGACAAAGAGAAAATATATAGAAACACAACCACCTCTAAAAAAAAAAAAAAAAAAAAATAGGGAAAACATAAGGGCATGCCTAACTGGTTATTTAATTAATAAACACTTAAACACTTACCTACAACAGCCCTAGAAAACTACAATAGGCAGTCAGGCATAAGTAACAAAATAAAGAAATGAAAAATTAAAATAGAAAACAAAGTGTGCATGCAAAACACATGAACAACAAAAATAAGGAAAACACACAACCATGCTCCCCTCCCCAAAAGATTTACTCAGGAAGGAAGAAAAACCTGAGCTGTATCTAACTACTTACTGGAGGCTTCCAACATATGCAAAGAGCCAAGGCTGCTGAGGAACGGCAAGGTGATGGGCTCAAAGACAACACCAGAGAGAATGAAATAAAACCTCGCCCATTCACTCTCTCCAAACTGCACACTTTAAACTTAATAAATTTAAACAAAGATTGGGAGAGTAAAAAATATATAGAGCCTTTTTAAAAAAAACCCCAAAAAAAACGAAACAACAAAACAAAATAGGGAAAACAGAGAAAGAGTGCAAGCCTAAGTGGTTATTTAATTAATGAAAACTAACCTTCAGCAGCCCTAACAAACTGCAAAGGCCAAAGATGCTTAGGAACGGCGAGGGGACCAGAGTGGCGATGAGTGTATAGAAAACAGACAGAAACAAATATAACCTCACCCATTCACTCTCTATTAAAAATGGAGAGAAATAGAGAGAAAGTAAACTACATAGATACTTTTTTTGAAAAAAAAAAAAAAAAGAAACGTAGAGAAAACAGAGAAAAAGGGCTGGCCTATTTGGTACTTTAAATTAGAAACACTTACCTACAACAGACCTAGCAAACTACAATAGACTGTCACCCTTAAAATACAAAATGAATGAATGAATGAATGAATGAATGAAACAAAAACAATGCAAGCATAGAAAATACCAGGAAAACAAGTCCAAAAGTCTGTTCTTCAACTGAAAAAGAGTACCTCTGCCAACAGCAGAGCAAACAAAAACAAGGAAAACTCTCCATGGTCCCTCCATGAAATCCTATACAATTTATGCGGAAGAGGACCAAAAACAAAAAAGCAAAAAAAAACAGAGTTTGTATCTAGCCACCTGTGGAGGCTCCCCAACATATGCCCGAGAGACCCAGCTGGTGAGCAAAGAACCACAGAGAGAGCGTGGACACATAAAAAACAACAGAGACAAAGAAATAAAACCTCAACCATTCGCTTTCTTCAAACTGTAAAATTTTAAATTAAACAAAGCAGAAGTAACAGTACAAATAAACTAAAACAAAGATAGGGAAAGAAAAAGAGAGAGAAAAAACTATATAGATACTTAAAAAAAAAAGAAAAAAAAAAAGAAAAAAACATAAAATACATAAGGAAAATAGAAAAAAGGGCACGCCTAACTGGTTATTTAATTAGTAAACACTTACTTACGTCATCCCAAGCAAACTACAATATTACAATATATACAATATAGTTATTTATGGGTTATTTATGTAACCCATAAATAGCTAAAAAAGAAATGAATGAATGAATGAATGAATGAATAAATGAATGAATGAAACAAAACCGAAGCAGGCATGGAAAATACCTGGACAAAAAGTGCAAAACTCTGTTCTTCAACTGCAAAGGAGTAGTTTTGCCAACAGCAGAACAATCAAAAATAGAAAAACTCAACCCATCCTCCTCTCCATAAAAATCTTTAGTGAAATGCAAAAGATTTATACAGGAAGGAAGCAAATACCTGAGCTGTATCTAACCACTTACTATAGGCTCCCAACATATGCTGAGGGCCAAAGCTGCTGAGGAACGGTGAGGGAACCAGAGTGGCGATGAGTGCTTAGAAAACAACAGAGAGAATAGAAATGAAACCTCACCCATTCACTCTCTCCAAACTGCAGACTTTAAACTTAAAAAAAGCAGAAGTTAAAAAAAGACATGGAGAGAAATAGACAGAGAAAAAATGTAAATGTTAAAAAAAAGAAAAAAAATTAAACACATAAGGAAAATAGAAAAAAGGGCATGCCTAACTGGTTATTTAATTAATAAACACTTACTTACAACATCCCAAGCAAACTACAACAGGCTGTAAGCCATAAATAACAAAAAAGTGAATGAATGAATAAATGAATGAATGAATGAAACAAAACCGAAGCAGGCATGCAATATAGATAACAAAAAATTGAATGAATGAATGAATGAATGAATGGAATGAAAACAAAGCTCCAAACAGGCATCCCAAAAAATGAATAAAAAGAGTGAATGAATGAATGGACAGTTGAATGAATGAATGAATGAAACAAAAACAATGCAAGCATGGAAAATACCTGGAAAACAAGTCCAAAAGTCTATTCCTCAACTGACAAAGAGTAGCTCTGCAAAATGCAGACCAATCGAAATAAGGAAAACTCATCCATGCTCACCCCCATAGCAATCTTTAGTGAAATGCAAAAGATTTATACAGGAAGGAAGCAAATACCTGAGCTGTATCTAACCAGCTACTATAGGCTTCCAACATATGCTGAGGGCCAAGGCTGCTGAGGAACGGTGAGGGAACAAGAGCAGTAATGGTTGCTTAGAAAACAACAGAGAGAATGAAATGAAACCTGCCATTCACTCTCTCTCCAAACTGCAGAATTTAAACTTAAAAAAGAGCAGAAGTTAAAAAAGACATGGAGAGAAATAGACAGAGAGAAAATATAAACATTAAACAAAAATAAAAAAACATAAAATACATAAGGAAAATAAAGAAAAAGAACCGTCTAACTAGTTATTTAATTAATAAACATACTTACAACATCCCACATGCTGATGGCCAGCTGTAGGAATGGCCGAAGGAACCAGGTAATGATGGTGTATAGAAAACAGAAAGAAATGCAACCTCACCCCATTCACTCTAACATAATAAAGAGAGTGAGGTAGAGAGGAAAACTACATACTTTTTTTGAAAAGAAAAAAAAATTAATTAATAAAAAATGTAGAGAAAACAGAGAAAAAGGGCTGGCCCATTTGGTACTTTAAATTAGAAACACTTACCCAGAACAGACCTAGCAAACTACAATAGACTGTCACCCTTAAAACACAAATTGAATGAATGAATGAATTAATTAATGATTGAATGAATTAATGAAACAAAACCAACGCAAGCATGGAAAATACCTGGAAAAACAAGTCCAAGTCTGTTCTTCAACAGAAAAAGTACCTCTGCCAACAGCAGAGTAATCATAAACAAGGAAAACTCATCCATGGTCCCCTCCATGGAAATCTATACAATTTATACTGGAAGAGAAAAAAAAAGCAGAGTTGTATCTAGCCACCTATTGGAGGCTCCCAACATATGCCGAGGGCCAAGGCTGCTGAGGAAAGGCAAAGGAACCACAGAGGCGATGGACACACAAAAAACAACAGAGAAAGAAAACCTCAGCCATTTGCTTTTTCTTCAGACTGTAAATTTAAATTAAACAAAGCAGAGTAACATCACAAATAAACTAAGAAACAAAAAGATAGGGAAGAAATAGAGAGAAAAATCTATATAGTAACACTACAATAGACAGTCCTTACATATATAACAAAATAAATGAATGAATGATATAAAAGAAATACAAAGCACACATGCAAAATACTTGGACAACAAGTGCAAAAGCCTGTTCTTCAACTGACAAAGAGTAGCTCTGCAAAACGCAGACCAATCAAAATAAGAAAAACTCATTCATCACTCCCGTCCATAGCAATCTTTAGTGAAATGCAAAAGATTTATACAGGAAGGAAGCAAATACCTGAGCTGTATCTAACCACATACTATAGGCTCCCAACATATGCTGAGGGCCAAAGCTGCTGAGGAATGGTGAGGGAACAAAAGCAGTAATGGTTGTAGAAAACAGCAGAGAGAATGAAATGAAACCTCACCCATTCACTCTCTCCAAACTGCAGACTTTAAACTTAAAAAAGAGCAGAAGTTAAAAAAGACATGGAGAGAAATAGACAGAGAGAAAATGTAAATGTTAAAAAAAAAAACAAAAAAAACATTAAATACATGAGGAAAATAGAAAAAAGGGCATACTAACTTAGTTTATTCTAATTAATAAATACTTACCTACAACATCCCAAGCAAACTACAACAGGCTGTAAGCATAAATAACAAAAAAAGTGAATGAATGAATAAATGAATGAATGAATGAAACAAAACCGAAGCAGGCATGCAATATAGATAACAAAAAAGGTGAATGAATGAATGAATGAATGAATGAATGAATGGAACAAAACCGAAGCAGGCATCCAAAATAGATAACAAAAAAGTGAATGAATGAATGAATGAATGAAACAAAACCGAAGCAGGCATGCAAAATAGATAACAAAAAAGTGAATGAATGAATGAATGATTGAATGAATGAATTAATGAAACAAAACCGAAACAAGCATGGAAAATACCTGGAAAACACGGTCCAAAGTCTGTTCTTCACCTAAGTACCTCTGCAGCAGCAAATCAATCATAAACAAGGAAAACTCATCCATGAGTCCCCTCCATGGGAATCTACAATTTATACTGGGAAGGAAAAAAAAGCAGGGGATTGTGACTAGCCTATTGGAGGCTCCCATATGCTGAGGAGCCAAGGCTGTGAGGAAGGCAAAAAAAGAAACCACAGAGGCGATGGACACATAAAAAACAACAGAGAGAAAGAAAGAAAACCTCAACCATTTGCTTTCTTCAAACTGTAAAATTTAAATTAAACAAAGCAGAAGTAACATCACAAATAAACTAAAACAAAGATAGGGAAAGAAATAGAGAGAGAAAAATCTATATAGATACTTACTACAATAGGCAGTCACCCATATATAACAAAATAAATGAATGAATGATGCTCAAAAAATCTCAAACACATACAAAATACTTGGACAACAGACACAAAGCCTGTTCTTCAACTGACAAAGTAGCTCACCAAAACATAGACCAATCAAATAAAAACTCATTCATCCTCCGATCCATAGCAATCGTAGTGAGAATGCCAAAGGAATTTATACAGGAAGAAGCAAATACACAGAGCTGTATCTAACACATACATAGGCTCCCCAACATGCTGAGGGCCAAAGCTGCTGAGGAATGGTGAGGGAACAAAAGCAGTAATGGTTGCTTAGAAAACAACAGAGAGAATGAAATGAAACCTCACCCATTCACTCTCTCCAAACTGCAGACTTTAAACTTAAAAAAGAGCATAAGTTAAAAAAGACATGGAGAGAAAAGAGACAGAGAAAATATAAACATTAAACAAAAATAAAAAAAACATAAAATACATAAGGAAAATAGAAAAAAGGGCACGTCTAACTGGTTATTTAATTAATAAACACTTACTTACAACATCCCACATGCTGATGGCCAAAGCTGCTTAGGAATGGCGAAAGGAACCAGAGTGGCGATGAGTGTATAGAAAACAGAGAGAAAGAATACAACCTCACCCATTCACTCTAACATAATAAAGAAAGTGAGAGAATTAGAGAGAGAGAAAACTACATACTTTTTTTGAAAAGAAAAAAAAATTAATTAATAAAAAATGTAGAGAAAACAGAGAAAAAGGGCTGGCCCATTTGGTACTTTAAATTGGCTCACTTACCCAGAACAGACCTAGCAAACTACAATAGACTGTCACCCTTAAAACACAAATTGAATGAATGAATGAATGAATTAATGATTGAATGAATTAATGAAACAAAACCAACGCAAGCATGGAAAATACCTGGAAAACAAGTCCAAAAGTCTGTTCTTCACCTGAAAAAGAGTACCTCTGCAACAGCAGAGTAATCATAAACAAGGAAAACTCATCCATGGTCCTCAAATCTATACAATTTATACTGGAAGGAAAAAAAAAGCAGAGTTGTATCTAGCCACCTATTGGAGGCTCCCAACATATGCCGAGGGCCAAGGCTGCTGAGGAAAGGCAAAGGAACCACAGAGGCGATGGACACACAAAAAACCAACAGAGAGAAGAAAACCTCAACCATTTGCTTCTTCAAACTGTAAATTCAAAAATTAAAACAGAAGCAGAAGTAACATCACAAATAAATAAACCAAAGATGAAAGAAATAGAGAAAAATCTATATAGATACTTACTACAATAGGCAGTCACCCATATATAACAAAATAAATGAATGAATGATATAAAAGAAATACAAAGCACACATGCAAAATACTTGGACAACAAGTGCAAAAGCCTGTTCTTCAACGCTGACAAGAGTAGCTCTGCAAGCATGGACCAATCAAAATAAGAAAAACTCATTCATCCTCCGTCCACACTTAATCATTAGTGAAATGCAAAAAGATTTATACTGGGAGAAGCAAATACCTGAGCTGTATCTAACCACATACTATAGGCTCTGACATGCTGAGGAGACAGCTGCTGAGAATGGTGAGGACAAAAGCAGTAATGGTTGCTTAGAAACAGCAGAGAGGGAAAATGAAATGAAACCTGCCATTCCTCTCTCAAACTGCAGACTTTAAACTAAAAAAGAGCATAAGTTAAAAAAGACATGGAGAGAAAGAGACAGAGAGAAAATATAAACATTAAACAAAAATAAAACATAAAATACATAAGGAAAATAGAAAAAGGCACGTCCCTAACTGGTTATTTAATTAATAAGCGCACTTACAACATCCCACATGCTGATGGCCAGCTGCTTAGGAATGGCGAAAGAACCAGAGTGGCGATGAGTGTATAGAAAACAGAGAGAAAGAACTACAACCTCACCCATTCACTCTAACACCAATAAAAAGTGAGAGAATTAGAGAAAACTACATACTTTTGAAAAAGAAAAATTAATTAATAATGTAGAGAAAACAGAGAAGAGGGCTGGCCCATTTGGTGCTTTAAATTGAAACACTTGCAGAACAGACCTGCAAACTACAATGAACTTTTGTCACCCATAAGAGCACAAATTGGAATGAATGAATGAATGAATTAATGATTGAATAATTGTGAAACAAAACCAACGCAAGCATGGAAAATACCTGGAAAACAAGTCCAAAAGTCTGTTCTTCACCTGAAAAAGAGTACCTCTGCCAACAGCAGAGTAATCATAAACAAGGAAAACTCATCCATGGTCCCCTCCAAGTCTATAATTTATACTGGAAGGAAAAAAAGCAGAGTTGTATCTAGCCACCTAGTGGAGGCTCCCAACATATGCCGAGGGCCAAGGCTGCTGAGGAAAGGCAAAGAAACCACAGAGGCGATGGACACACAAAAAACAACAGAGAGAAAGAAAGAAAACCTCAACCATTTGCTTTCTTCAAACTGTAAATTAAGTCAACTCAGCAAATAACATCACAAATAAACTAAAACAAAGATAGGGAAAGAAATAGAGAGAGAAAAATCTATATAGATACTTACTACAATAGGCAGTCACCCATATATAACAAAATAAATGAATGAATGATAAAAAGAAAGTACCAACACATGCCAAAATACTTGGGACAACAAGTGCAAAAAGCCTGTTCTTCAGCTGACAAAGAAGTAGCAGCTCTGCAAGCGCTGTGGACCAATCAAAATAAGAAAAAACTCATTTAATCACTCCCGTCCATAGCAATCATTAGTGAAATGCAAAAAGATTTATATACAGAAGAAGCAAATACCTGAAGCTGTATCTAACCACATACTATAGGCTCCCAACATCTGCTGAGGGCCAAAGCTGCTGAGGAATGGTGAGGGAACAAAAGCAGTAATGGTTGCTTAGAAAACAACAGAGAGAATGAAATGAACCTCACCCATTCACTCTCTCCAAACTGCAGACTTTAAACTTAAAAAAGAGCAGAAGTTAAAAAAGACATGGAGAGAAATAGACAGAGAGAAAATATAAACATTAAACAAAAATAAAAAAACATAAAATACATAAGGAAAAATAGAAAAGAACCGTCTGTGGTTATTTAATTAATAAACACTTACTAACATCCACATGCTGATGGCCAAAGCTGCTTAGGAATGGCGAAAAAGGAACCAGAGTGGCGATGAGTGTATAGAAAACAGAGAGAAAGAAATACAACCTCACCCATTCACTCTAACATAATAAAGAAAGTGAGAGAATTAGAGAGAGAGAAAACTACATACTTTTTTTGAAAAAAAAATTAGTCATGAAAAATGTAGAAAACAGAAAGGGCTGACCCATTTTGGTGCCTAAATTAGAAACACTTCCCAGAACAGGCCCACTAACCAAACTACAATGGGCTGTCACCTTAAAAACACAGAATTGGATGAATAGTAGATGAATTAATGATTGAATGAATGAATGAAACAAATAGCATAAACATGGAAAATGCCTGAAACAAGGTCAAAAAATGCTGTTCTTCAACTGAAAAAGGTATCTCCTGACAGCAGAGTAATCATAAACAAGGAAAACTCATCCATGGTCCCCCCCATGGAAATCTATACAATTTATACTGGAAGGAAAAAAAAAAGCAGAGTTGTATCTAGCCACCTATGAGGCTCCCAACATATACGAGGAGCCAAGGCTGCTGAGAAGACAAATCACAGAGCGATGGACACATAAAAACAACAAGAGAAAGAAGAAAACCTCAACCATTTGCTTTCTTCAAACTGTAAAATTTAAATTAAACAAAGCAGAAGTAACATCACAAATAAACTAAAACAAAGATAGGGAAAGAAATAGAGAGAGAAAAATCTATATAGATACTTACTACAATAGGCAGTCAGCCATATACAAGAAAATAAATGAATGAATGATATAAAAGAAATACAAAGCACACATAAAATCTTGCCCGGACAACAAGTGCAAAAGCCTGTTCTTCAACTGACAAAGAGTAGCTCTGCAAAACGCAGACCAATCAAAATAAGAAAAACTCATTCATCCTCCCGTCCATAGCAATCATTAGTGAAATCAAAAAGATTTATACAGGAAGGAAGCAAATACCTGAGCTGTATCTAACCACATACTATAGCCTCAACATATGCTGAGGGCCAAAGCTGCTGAGGAACGGTGAGGGAACAAGAGCGGTAATGGTTGCTTAGAAAACAACAGAGAAAATGAAATGAAACCTCACCCATTCACTCTCTCCAAACTGCAGACTTTAAACTTAAAAAAAAGCAGAAGTTAAAAAAGACATGGAGAGAAATAGACAGAGAGAAAATGTAAATGTTAAAAAAAAAAACAAAAAAAACATTAAATACATGAGGAAAATAGAAAAAAGGGCATGCCTAACTGGTTATTTAATTAATAAATACTTACCTACAACATCCCAAGCAAACTACAACAGGCTGTAAGCCATAAATAACCAAAAAAGTGAATGAATGAATAAATGAATGAATAGATAAGAAGAAGTATAAAAGCTCCAGAAGCAGGCATTGCAATATAGATAACAAAAAGGTGAATGAATGAATGAATGAATGAATAGATAGAACAAAACAAACAGGCATCTAAAATGAATGCAAGTGAATGAATGAATGGATGAAGCTCAAAACAAACATGAGCATGCAAAATAGATAACAAAAAAAGTGAATGAATGAATGAATGATTGAATGAATGAATGAATGAAACAAAAACAATGCAAGCATGGAAAATACCTGGAAAACAAGTCCAAAAGTCTATTCCTCAACTGACAAAGAGTAGCTCTGCAAAATGCAAGACAATCGAAATAAGGAAAAACTCATCCATACTTACTCACTACCAGCAATCTTTAGTGAAAAACAAAGATTTACTAGAGGAAAGGAAGCAAATACCTGAGCTGTATCTAACCACATACTATAGGCTTCCAACATATGCTGAGGGCCAAGGCTGCTGAGGAGTGGTGAGGAACAGGCAGTAATGGTTGGCAAGCAACCAGAGAATGAAATGAAACCTCCACCCATTCACTCTCTCCAAACTGCAATTTAAACTTAAAAAAGGCAGAGTTAAAAAAGGGCCTTGGAAAGCAGACAGAAGAGATAATAAATAGAGATTAAAAAAACATAAAAAAGTATACACACACACACAAAAAAACCCCAAAATACATTGGGAAAACAGAGAGGAACACATGAGGGAAATGCACTTAGGGAGAAAACAGAGGAGAACACATAATACATAGGGAAAACAGAGAGAACACATAGGGAAATACATAGGGAAAACCTACAACATCCCTAGCAAACTACAATAGGCTGTCACCCATAATATTCAAAATGAATGAATGAATGAATGAATGAATGAATGAATGAAACAAAAACAAAGCAAGCGTACAATATACCTGGACAAAAAGTTCAAAAGTCTGTAAAGGACTTCAACTGCAAAGGAGTAGCTCTGCTAACAGTAGAACAATCCAAAATAAGGAAAACTCATGCATGCTCCCCTGCATGGAAATATTTAGTAAAATACTAAAGAGTTATACAGCAAGGAAGCAAAATCCTGAGCTATACCTAGCAAGCTGCTAGAGGATTCCAACATATGCTGAGGGCCTAGGCTGCTGAGGAACATGGGGGGAAAAAATTAAGCATTGGGCGAATAGAAAACAACAGAGAGAATGAAAAAAAATTTATTCACACGCTCATTCCAAACTGAAGACTTTAACCTTTCAAAACATCAGAAGAAAAAATTAAATAAATCAAAGACCTGGAGAGAAATAGACAGAGACTTTTTTTTTTGCAAAATGGAAATGTTTAATAAAATGCAAAAGACATACATGAAGGATGTAACATACATCGATACATACATGAAGGCTCCTAACATATGGTGAGGGCCAAGGCTGCTGAGGAATGGTGAGTGAAATAGTCAGGCATTAGGTGAATTGAAAACAACAGAGAGAATGAAATTAAACCTCACTCAACAAAAGTGCCTGGATTACAAGCCCAAAGGCCTGTTCTTCAACTGACAAAAGAGTAGCTCTGCCAACAGCAGAGCAATCAAAAATAAGAAAAACTCATCCATGCTCCCGTCCACGGACATCTTGTGTAAAATGCAAAACATTTAAACAGGAACGAATTGAAAACCTGAACTGCATCTGGTCAACTACTGCAGGCTCCCAACATATGCTGAGGGCCAAGGCTACTGAGGAACGGTGAGGGAATCAGAGAGGCGATGGGCGCATAGAAAACAACAGAGAGAATGAAATTAAACCTCACCCCTTCACTCTCTCCAAACTGCAAACTTTAAATAAAAAAAGCAGAGGCAAAAAAAATTAGTTAATTTAAACAAAGATAAGGAGAGAAATAGAGGTTGAAAAAAAAATGTATAGAGTTTTTCAAAAAAAAAAAAAAAACAGCGTAGGGAAAACAGATAAAAAGGACATGCCTAAGTGAATTTTTAATTAATAAACTCTTACCTTCAACAGCTCTAACAAACTACAATAGGGGCAGTTACCCATACATAACAACATGATTGAATGAATGAATTAATGAATGAATGAATTATATGAAAACAAAACAACCATGCAAAATATCTGAATGAGAAGCCCAAATGCCTGTTCTTCAACTCCAAAAGTGCAGCTACTTCAACATCAGGCCCATCAAAAAAAAGGATAACTCATGTACACTCCAGTCCATAGAAATGTTTTGTAAATTGCAATAGATTTATACAGGAAGGAAGTAAAAGCCTGAACTGTATCTAATCACTTACTGGAGACTCCCAACATATGCTGAGGGCGAAGGCTGCTGAGGAACGGCGATGGAACTAGAGAGGCAATGGGCAAATTGAAAACAACAGAGAGAATGAAATATAACCTCACTCACTCACTTACTCACTCAATCATGCAGATTTTAAAATTAAACAAAAAGTTGAAGAAAAAAATAACAAACAATAAGTAGAGAAATAAAGAAAATAAAGAAAACAAAGAAAACGAAAACAAAATAAAGAAAAGAAAAAAAAGAACAGAGGGATAACAGAGAAACTCACTCACTCATTCACTCATTCACTCACTGACTCATTCAGTCACTAACTCACTCACTCATTCACTCATTCACTCACTGACTCATTCAGTCACTAACTCACTCACTCACTCATTCACTCACTAATATGGTCACATTTTCTAGTTTTATTTGGACCCTGGCTGTAGCATTTTGAACTAACTGAAGACAATTTAGGTTCCTGCTTGAACATCCTGACAACAGCAATGCATTTATCTACCCTTGAGATGATGAAAGCATGCACTAGTTTTTCAGCATTCTGCAAGGATAGGGCATTAACTTGGAAATATTATGAAGATGAAGAAAAGCTGTCCTAGTAGTTTTACCTATGTGTTGGTCAAACGATAAATCTGAATCAATTATGGCACCAAGATTTTTTGCTACTGAACCAGCTACAACTGAGAAATCAGCAAGATTTATATATAATATATAAGCTTGTATTGCCATCTTAATGGATGATGCATTCAAACCTGATATAAAGGAGCAGGTTAAATATCCTTTGTTAAAAGAAAATGCAATTATAGTCAAATTAGAAAATTAGTATTATTCACAATACCAAATCTAATATAGACGGCAAGGAAGTAGGATACAAGTGCAAGTTGGATTTTTGCTTTCAAGAGCTGGTAAGTCCATCCCTGAAAAACACAAAAACACTAAAGAAACAAGGCTAAAACCTATACTTATGTACATACACACTTATGTACTTATACACAGGCAGGAACACTAAAGACTGGACAGGGCAAGGTCTAAGAGTACAAGCCAAAACAACAACACACTGACATGGAAAGACAGACAGGACTTGTACCTGTACCTGTATGTAGTGGCTATAAGCTATAATGCTCTTGATGTGCACAGTGTGGCTGTATAATTTACAAATACACAAACAATGGTTTGATGGTTTGAATTAGAGAAATCTGTTTATTTTGGTTGAATATAGATTTTATTGTCTTGGATATGTTACAGTACAGGCCTGTTTCCATTTGTTTTATTTTATTTTATTTTATTTTATTTTATTTTATTTTATTTTATTTTATTTTACTTTTACTTACCAAGCCTTGAACTGGAATAGGTCCATTAGAATAATGTAAACACTAAACTAAACTCTGAAAAGATAGCAGAAACAGAACTATGCCTAAAGAGGTAATTTGTGAAAGGTTTGAGTTAATCCACCATTAGGAAACTTGCTGAGCTGGTTTCAGAATGCACCTTTCTGAAATTGGAATTGTGCCAATGCCTCTCCTTAAATCTGCCCTACTTATGTCACCCAGGCTAGGCCTTACATACACTATTACGACTGACCATGAATTGTAATGTCCACTTTATATACCATAAATTATGAAGCTACCCGTGTGAGTTCATCTCTCAGGCTTGAAAAACCTTTTCTCAAATTCCTCAAAATGACAAATCCAGCGCTTCACCTATCATACTCCTCTAGCCCCTTTCCCGTGCCCCCTACCTCTTCAAAAAAAAGAGCTCAGAGGGGGAAATTGGCCTTAAGGTGAAAATTGAACTCAGCGATGTGTATAATTTGAGGCCTGGTTCTGACAAACCCCATGAGAGGTGGTCAGGCTTATTTTAGCCTGTGCCCTGTTTTAGGCCAGCGGAAAGGTCAGGATGAGTTGCTGTGAATAAGACAGGGAAGAGTTCTGAGGTCACTGTCTCAGACTGCAGACAGAGTGAATAATCACAGTGAATTCCAGAAGCACTTTCAAACATGACTGAATAATTTACGTCACACCCTCAGGCTGAAAAAGCATGGTTAGGATAGAGAAGAATTCAGGAAGAATGTATGTGGAGTGGAAGTGGCAGCACTTTTCTTAACATAAGGCAATGTTTATTAAGTGTATGTTCCACTTTAGTTATGCTCTTTACAAAACCAATGTTTGTCTGAACTTACAGTAACTGAATGGAGAAAAAGATGTTCACACTACTAAGAATACTGCCATTGGGTTGCTTCATAATAACATATTATTATTGACAAAATTAAATCTGCTGTCACATTTAGAAGAACAACCCTGACATAATTAACAAGATGAGTAACAAATATATAGAGGAAAGTGTATCCAAGTGCAGGAAGCCGATAGGGAAATAACAGCATAATAACTACATTTACATGCACAGTTTGATATTAACCTATTTGATAGCATTCACACTTTCAAACCTGTGTTGGCAGACCACAGAGTTCAACCAAAACTGACTCTATATCAGAATTTTCAGGATCAGTACTTTAGACTACTTAGATTTAATTCTCAAACAAACTTACTATACACACCAGGGCCTTAATGAAGATCAACACACTTCATTTAACCAAACATATATAATCCTGTAACTGCAGAAAATCAGATGTTGTCAGTAACATATTTATATGAACTTGTGTGCAAAATTACTACGATTCTGGAGGCAACTCTGCCTTTGAGGCATAACAAATGCATCAGGATCTGAGAATAACCAATTAAAATAATCAATAGGTGGAGCTTTAGAAATGTTTATCTGCTCCTCAGAGATTTATGTGGATGAAAGCTGTATGATTCTGTGTGAAATTACTTTCATATGGAGTTGTTTTTTTCAGAAAAGTGCCTGGAAAACTAGTTGGCTAGCTTTTAAGGCAGCATTCCGCAGTAGGTGGGGTGCACAAGATACTGTTACATGAAAACATCACGGTACTCTCCATGCTGGCATACTGTGAAATTCTGCCTTGTAAGCTAGCTGGCTAGTTTTTCGTTTTTAGTTTTGGGAGAAACCAACATCATTTAAAAAAGAATTTCTTAACAACAAAAAAATGAAATCTCAAACGGAATTGCAGATCTTTTATGCAGTGCATCCATATATAAAGCTCTGAGGAGGAGATGTTTGTAAAGCTCCACTGGATATTTTAATTGGTTATCTGATCCAATTCTGTTTGTTCTGAGTAGTGATTTTGTACACAAGCTTCATGTACACTTGAGTAATCAGATAATGGTAAAATTCTGGGTTTACCTAAATTAGGCAGTAATCAGAATTTTACTTTGCAACCAGCCAATAAACTCACAAAAGAATATGAGTTTGTTGGGTGGAAGCTAGGATTCCTGCTGGTTTTCCCCATTGGTTCATGCTGCCTGTTCTTTATTGATCCCCTGACAGCTTGTCAGAAAGAGTGCATGTGCAGACTGATGGTGCATTCTATATGTGTACCAATTGCTACTAACTTGTTTTTGAGTATTTAGGATGTAAGATAGATATAAACAATAATCCACAATGCATATTCAGAACTGGTCATATTGAGTGTTGTTATGAAGGATGCTAATCTCTGGCATTGCTATTCAGAATGAGATGAGAGAAGACACTAAAGGGTTGTAAAATTAGATAACAGTGGATAACGATGCCTGTGCAGCAGCGACAGGAGAATATCCCTGAATATACATGAGTAGTGAATGGCCAGGCCATTTTGCATCTATACTGGTTATCAGCTACTGATGATTACTGATCATCTTTAAAGAAGAAAGATGTCTTATGGGATTTTATGATGAAGTACTGTTAAAGTCCTCTTTTTGTTACATCACAGACTGTGCATTTGAATGGGCTACCTGAACACTAATGATATGCCCTGACTTCCTGTAAATGTTGTCAGCTTCAAACTCCCCTGGGGACACACTTCTCTGAATGTGTGTAGTTTATTGCAGTGGTTACTCTGAGAAAGCTTAAATAGATATTATTAGATATAAATAGATTAGATATTATCAAACTAGTTAAACAAATAACAACCTAGTCTGTTATCTGCTATTGCGCAGAAACCTTTTTAATCAGCTGTACTCCTGACAACAAATGCAAAAAACAGATGCAGATCTTCCTGTATATTGTGTTTTATTTAGGTTCTCTTGGGTTAAAAAAATAAAATATGTTTAAAAATTTAACCCAAAATTTAAGTCACAGTTAGCTCATTAATCCTGAAATTCTGATTTGTGGTACAGCCCTCTGCTCAAGGCGAGGTTAAATTTTGGGCCAATCACATCCTTGGGTTCCTATCAGAGCTGGGCCTCCTCCAAGTCACTTTTTGTACCATTTTGTACCATTAAAAATATATTTCACAGGATATCCTAGTTTGTAAAACTGGATTTATAGTGAAAGTTGTTCAAAGGTTTTGTGAAATGTGTTTCCACTTTTTACAGATGTCCGGGCCAGATTCCTGCACAGTTTACTGATTTCCCAAGTCTGCTTGAGGAAGAAAAGCACAAAACTGTACAGGAATCCAGTACTGAAATTGCCCACCCCTGTCCATTAAAATATTGTGAATAAGTTTTTATAATTTTTATATATAAAGTGATATTTCAACCCTTGTTGTTTTAGTTTTGATCACTTTGACTTATATTGACTTTCCATGACTTATACTCATGAAAAATCCATTATCTCAAATTATTAGGATTTTAAATTATTAATCAAACAGTACCAATATTATAGCAAAAGATTCAAAATATGGAGGTTTAAATGTACTATAAAAAGATTATCGTTTAAATTAAATGATCAACTATTAATTACATTATTACTAACAACAAATACAACAATCCTGCACAATATTATAATATTTTGAGATGAACTAAAGCAATTTTGATGCCTTAAGTGGTTCTTTGCCTGGTTAAAATGTTGATTGGATTGAACCTTAATAGATAGTTCTGTATAGTCCCTTTTAAATTGTAAATGTCTCTATAAAGGGTTCCACTTTCAATGTGGGCCTAAGACCCCATTTTCTGTATTATATAGAACCCTTTCTGTTTAGAATTTAGAATTTGTGAACTTGCTTAATGAACAACTTGAGTCTGGTGAAAAATTTCCAGCGCAAAGGTAGAGGGAACAATGAGGAAAGCACTTCAATGTGAGAAAAGGAACAGGTGCATCTTATATTAAACTTTTCACCACTAATAAATAATATTAGAGCTTTTAAATGTGGGAACCTCTTACACAGATAAAAATGCATTATGAAAGGTGTGTGGGTGTTAATCTGGAAAAAATGCCAATCATTTATATCAGACAACTTACTGTTTAACTCAGTTACACTCAAGAGTGAATTTATTAACATCTACAACAGTGGAATAAAGAACTCCAATTTTAATTTGGAATTCAGGCACGACATGTTTAGGCAGGGGTGCTGGAGTGAACCACTGATGCCTGGCTATGACCATATATTTTACTGAAACATCCTTTTCTAGATTTTGCCTGATCATAAATCAGCTCTGGTAGTATAGTCACAGTGGCCATGAAATACTGATCAATCAAAATTAAGGAAAGCAGACATTTTTTAGTATACTACTCAGACTACATCACACATGCACCTGAGTAAGCAGAGTTTATTTAGAATTTCCAGGTAATGTCTGCAGTGTATTTACAATACACTAAGTGTATCCTACTGACCCTGTCACAGGGGAAAAAAACAGAGCACTTTATATTTGTTCACAGAGTGCAGCAGAATAAAGCACAAGAATAGAAATAGAAAATCTTTATTTATCCCAGAGGGAAGTTGAAATTAATCAGAAAGCAGAATTTAAATGTATATATATATATATATATATATATATATATATATATATATATATATATATTCATCATGACAGGAATTAATCTTGGTCAGTAGGTTTGACATTGGGAAACATGTGAATGATTCAAGTTCCACATTTGACCAAGCATGTGACAATAGTAATTGTCAATGAGTGACCATATAAGGTCATCCAATTGCTCACGCTTTTCAGTCTATGTTGTTGTGTTGGTAGCATCTGGTGCAAACTGTTGGTGGCAATGCACAGAATAAGGCATGTTCCATCATCATGAAGGATCTGGGAGACCTACACAAACCACAGAGAGGGAGAACTGACAGATTGTCTGACATAAACTGTATGATCCAACAGCCATGATTGCGGACATTCAGTGAGCAGTGATGCCCTCACTGAGTTATTCTGTTAGCAACATTGGCACGTGGTTGCACAATGTATGTCATTCAGAATGGCAGCGAGTCTTCTTCAGTGACCAGTGTTGGTGGAGATGACCAAAAATCTGTGTGGTCACAACAAAAGGAACAATTTGTTGTCATGTGTCACATCCCGAAGGCCTGGTGCCATGCTGTGGTATTGTACAATATTGTACAATGCCAGACAACTTTTGGTTTTACAGGCACTTAAATTTGTGCAACCAGTGGACCTACCTTTTCTGATTGCACACTCTGGTGCACTATTCCAACAGGTCACTTACCCTCCACCAGCTGTATCAACAAACCTATCCCTGATTGTGGTCCAGCTGTATGGGAGCAATTATCACACAATATCAATGAAGTTGATATCATGTAAAGCATGTTTTTGCATTTTTGACATTTTGCACTTTTATACCTAATAAAGTTGTTCTTTATTATTTTGGAGAAATTGTACATTGACTTCCATTGAAAGATATTAGGGTGGGGCCTGCAAATGTTTGCACATGGCACATGGTAAGTGAACTGGCCAAGAGTGTGTGTGTGTGTGTGTGTGTGTGTGTGTGTGTGTGTGTGTGTGTGTGTGTGTGTGTGTGTGTGTGTGTGTGCGTGTGTTTGTCTAGTACCCTGTGATGGATTGGCACCCTGTCCAGAGGGTATTCTTGCCTTGTGCAAAGCAGATTAGATAATGACTGACTGACTTCTCCTGTAAAGTTGCAATTTAACTGATGTTAAATTGACAGTGACTATATGTTCCTTACATAATAGTGCATCCCAAAAAATGTAAAGTTGCATAGAAGCATTTTTAACCAATATGGCTTATAGGCTGTCTCATAAAAATTAGAAATCTGAAAAGACAATTTAATTGTAAATTTCAACAGTTCATTGCAAGAAGGTGTAATTTTTCTGAATATGGAGATGCTCCACTGCCATTCTTATTGCTCTTCCTTGACTTTTTCCACTCAAGTGCACACCCTGATTTCACATGGGTCTAATAAAGAAGATTGAAAATCATATTTAGCCACGTTATTTGAATCCACACAAGTGTAAGTAAGGTTAAAAGCGGCAGCTATTTTTAAAAAATGCCTTGAGTTTTGCAGATGGTTCATGAAAGAGCAAACAGTGATTTCCCAAGAGCCATTATGAGATGAAGCATTAGCTATAAAAGTAAAATTATAGTGGACTGGAAAACTACACACAAATACCACCTGCAGCTTTTGTGCCAACATTTTTTTTAACGTGAGTGCCACCTCCCCCACTTTTCCTTTTGCTTCCCTGTTAGTCTAGCTCTCTTGCTGGGAGAGCGCAGGGCTAATGGAGCATTAGAGCTTCATGGAGGGGTCCCATCGGGGGTGCTGGGTGGAAGAACAGCAGAACTGGCTAAATGCACTGCTGAAAGCTAAAAGGTGAAGACTGTACACACTGAAAATAAAGAGATGGGAAATTAGCATAGCACCACTGCAATAACTAGTTTATGGAAATGAATGTATCATACAAGGAAACATTTGCCGCTGTACTAGCACTTATTTTCAGACTGGGACCTGCATGAGGCATACAATCAGCATAAATAGAATTTACCTTCAAATATAATAATAATAATAATAATAATAATAATAATAATAATAATAATAATAATAATAATAATTAAAAAGATAGAATTTAGGAAATGTATATGACTTTACATGGATTTTCATTGGATGTAAATAAAGAAATTTATTTATGATGTACTTTTAGAAAATTTTGTCCACTGTATTGTGTCCACTACAAATCATTTATTTAAACACAACTAAACTTTTCTTATTTGTATGTCAAACCACATTGGTTTATTTTCTGTGTATCTGGCCATTTCCATCTTTATTTACCATAATAAGATAAACAAGCCAGCTACTGATCAGACACAAAGAGAAGAAATCTTAAATGCGATAATCACATTCATACACGGAAATCTCCTCAAGTGACCCAAATGGGGAATGAACCCACAACCCCAGACTCCTGGAGCAGTGTGACACACGCACTACCTGTGGCAGCTGAATGTATTCATTAGAAAGAGAAACATTTGGACATACATTGTATATACTCAGGTTTATTAAGCACAAGTGTAGCCCTCTTACACAGTGACTTATCATATAATCACTAACATATTGATTAAAATATCCCCTATGAAGTGTGCAAATTATCTTAATAATTTCAAGAGTTCCCTTTGAGGAAGTATTTACCATCCAATAACTTGTTTATCTAAGTGCTGAAAAAACAGCCTGGTTAAGTTGGGTGGTCAGTTTAGATTTGACCAGCATATGGTATGCTTTCATTTGCATTTGATGGTTTAGCTGATCTACCATAATTAGCAACCTGACCAAGCTAGTCAGTAAGTCCAAACTGATTGACCAAGGTGTTCGACCAGTATGATGAGCATTACCAGCATGGTTGAGCAGTATGACTAGAATCTCTAAGCTGGTTATTCAGCATGACTAGCATGACCATGCTTTCAACCAGCATTACAATGATGGTTGAACAGTATGATTACTAGTATGCATATTGACTAGGACTGGGTGATATATTGATATTTATATTGATATTGGATATAAAAGGAACGAGCTATGGGCTAAGGTGTTAGTTTTAAAGTTTTTATATAAGATTCTGTTTTATTATTTTGAAAACCCTCTCTTCTGCTCCCTCACTCTACTCTGTGCCCTGCTCTCAGCCCCTCCTCTACTCTGCTCACCTCTGCCCCATTCATGCTCTCATGTTTGGAGGGGGTATAAGACATGGTGTGTATAAAGAAATTAATTAAATTTCATATTTAAAAATAGTAAAAATGAAAGAAGTATTTAATGGCATGTCCTAATCTTTTCACATTGTATACCATATTGTAAATTGTAAATCAGCATTTACCTGAATGAGATATGATTTTATGTACATATCACCCAGCAATAGTATAGCCATCAGCCATCAACCTCAAAGAAAAGCACTTTGTTCTTCTAACTATAAAAAACAATCCTTTCTTTTTTTTTCTGCCTGTTCCTCTGACCTAAACATTAATACCTTTACTCAATAGCAAAATATAATATATGTAAATATAATATAATAATAATAATAATAATAATAATAATAATAATAATAATAATAATAATAATAATAATAATAATAATAATAATTTATGTTAATATTAAACACTGAACCTATAAGGCATATAATTCCTCACAACTCCCTCTGCTTGGAAGATCTGACCATAATGTGATACTAATTCATCCTCAACGGGTTTGTTGAGCACATGTTCAACATGTGCATGAAGCTGGGAAGAGTACCACAGCTGTGTAAATCAACTTGTGTGGAACATATAGCGAAAACACAGGACCCAAAGGACCTCAACAGCTACAGACCAGTGACACTAACTTCTCATCTGATGATGTAACTGGAGAGGCTGGTCCTTACCCATCTCTGCCCTCTGGTAAGTGCATTCATGGACCCTCATCAGTTTGCCTACCAGTCTGGCATTGGGGTGGATTGTGCAGTTATCTATTTTCTACTCAGAGCTCTTTCTCACCTGGAGAAACCCAAGGACACTGAGAATCACCTTCTTCAACTTCTCCACTACTTTTAACACTATACAGCCTAGGCTGATGAAGGATAAGCTTATCTTATCTTATCTTATCTTGTAATACAAGAAAGCAAGATGATAAAGTTAATGTAGTGGTCATATCTTGGTTGGAAATGCCTCAGGTTATTATCATCATCTTACTACAGTAAAGAAAAACCACACACGCACACATACACACACACACACACACACACACACATACACACACACACAGCCACACAGACACACACACACACACACATACACACACACACACACATACACACACACGCACATTTCACTGAATGGCAAAATGAATCGCAGGAATGCCTTCTTGCCATAAGTGCAAGAGTTTGAGACATAGTATAATATCAAGCATAAGAGAAGAGTGTACATAATGTGGGCTTCAGAGAAAGAGTGAAAATAGTGTGAATTTATATACATGTATATAAATAAATAAATTTAGGTGTTGTGTTTGAGGCAAATAGTGTACATAGCATGCATTTGTGACATGGTGTGTGTTTGTTAGGGGAAACAAAGATAGTCAGCATAGTGTGTTTGAAAGGAAGCATGGATGTACTGTTTGTTTGAGACAAAGTGAACATAGTGTGCATTTGAAATAGAGTGAACATAGTGTGCATTTGAGGCAGAATGAACAATGTGTGTTTGGAACAATTTGAATGTAGTGTGCTGTTGAACGAAGAGTGGACAGAGTTTGTGAGAGAATGTGAACATAGTGTGTTTAACAAAGTGAACATAGTGTGCATTTGAGGGAAGGCATGAATGTAGGGTGTGTGTGAGACAAAGAATGTGTGACAAAGTGAACATAATGTTGAACATAGAGTGCATTCGAGACAGGGTGAATATAGTGTATAATTGAGAAAAAGTAAACATAGTGTGCTGCTGAAACAGAGAGTGGTCATAGTGTACTTTGAGACAGAGTGAACATGGTGTGCATTTGGAAAAAATGTGAAACTGATTGTAATATGCTGTTGAAGAGTGAGCATATATTTTTTGACAGAGTGACAACATTAATATAGTGTGTGTTTGAGGCAGAGTGAACATAGCATGCATTTCAGCGAAAGTATGAATGTCGTTTGAAATAAAGAGTGACTGTAGTATGTGTTTGAGAAAAAGTGTGAACATAGTGTGTTTAAAATAGGGTATACATAGAGTGCAATTTAGCCAGAATAAATACATTGAGCATTTGAGACAGAGTGTGCACAATGTATGTTTGAGCAAAAGAGTGAATGTAGTGTGTGAGTGTGAGTGAAAGTGATGTATGCATTTGAGAGAACGTGAATATAGTGGGAATTTGAAAGAAAGTGAACTTAGTGTGCATTTGAGAGAAAGTGAAAGAAGTGCAGTTGATAGTGAACGTAGTGTGAATTTGAAAGAGAACATTGCATACGTTTGAGAGAGAGTGTGCGTAGTCTGTGTTTGAGAGAAATAGAGTATAGTGCATATGTGTGTGTGCGTGGGAGTTTTTGTTAAGAAATGACTGCGCTTTCTCATCTCAGCTGTATTCATTGGTATGCTGCTCGATGGGCACATTTTCCCGAGCTGTTGATGACTCAATGAATAATGGATGCAAACAGCTCAATAAAACATTTGGCTGGGTTTGGAGCAGGTGCGGTTTGAGTGCAGAGAGAGAGAGAGAGAGAGGCCTCAGCCAGTGTAACCCAGTCAAAACTCATTCACCTTAACAGCCACAGATCCCTCAATAAATATACGTTTACCTCAAATGTCAAAGCAGTGGAATTTCCAGGCTTTCCATCTTGATCAAAACATTTGTTAGGCAAGTGCTGAGATCTGTAGGTACCATTTAATCAGAAGAAAAATGAATAGCTTGAAAGATTAGTGTAAAAGAAAGGCCTACGGGGGCTTGTGTCATTGGTAATATTATGCTGTTTTTCTAATAATACTGAAAATGCTGCCTTTTATTCTGGTTACAGCTGTTTATTATATGGAAGTTCAAATCGAAAGAAAGACTCTTAATGAAATGAATGAAATAGAAAGCATTTCATCAGGTTGAGTGCACTCAACAGTGTCGACCGTTCTAGGTGTTTTGCATGTGTGTATGTGTACAGTTAGGACAATAAATATTTGGATAGAGACACAATTTTCATGATTTGGGCTCTGCATGACTTCAGGTAGTCATTGCCAGCAAAGGATTCTCAATAATGTATTAAAAATTAACATTTGATTTATGGTAATATTAATATGTCTAATTACCTTTGAGCCCCTGAAGTGAGGAGACTTTGTAGAAAAATGGTTGCAATTCCTAAATGTTTCATGTGATATTTTTGTTAAATTGCTTAAGTTAAACCAGAGTGTATACTTCAACTGCTTCTCAATTGGTTCATTTCAAATCCAATGTGGTGGCATGCAGAGCCCAAATCATGAAGATTGTGTCACTGTCCAAATATTTATAGGTCTAACTATGTGCATTGCATGTGTGTATGTTTTCTGTGTATGTATGTACACCATTCAGAACCACTCCTTTTTGTAGCAGAGTTTAAAAAGAATGAACCACCCAAACATGCCCCAAAATGTGTGCTTCGCCTTACCTAGAGGACTCAGATTAAACACAGAAGTACACAAATGACTTAGGTTGGGCGTGGTAAGTAAGTGGTATATATAGGATGCTGTCCTATGTATGAGGAAGATCTTTGATTTGTATACAAATTTCCATTCCACCTTAAATTATGCTGGTGTATCGGACAAGTACTAGCAACAGAATGATCTGATAATAATAATAATAATAATAATAATAATAATAATAATAATAATAATAATAAATAATATATCAGTCTAACCCTGTGGTCATTCCTTGTGCACTTGGGCCTTTTGCATCTGTCTGAGGCATCAGCTGTCCATGCTCAGGTAGCTATTTGTAGTGGGGCCCCTGGAGCCCTCAGCTCTCAGTGGGGCCAAAGTTCTGTAAACAAAACCCTCTAGCTGCAAATGGAGAATAAATTGAAATCAATGAAAACATCATCCAAGGCAAGACAGAAGGCCACTGGACCACTGCACTTCATCTCCTGACCTTGGGCTGCTCTGCCAGGAATTGATTTTCTCAAAATCAGAGCGCAAATGCTATCCTTTCACAACTGAACACTTCAATTCTTGCCTGTCTCCAGAGCTTGGTCTTTAAAATCTGTCAGGAATATGGTGGATGCTCCATCCAGAGCATTCGCTTTATTTGTTTGCATCTGAATTAACTTGATTCTGTTCAGTGTAAAAAGGCTGTCAGTGCTTTGTGGTTTCACGCCTGGCTTGGTGGGTTTGGCCTCCATTAATGCTTTCTAATGTCTGACGTTTTAAGCTTCAGTGCGCTAAAGGACCCAAATATGCTGATGTTGACTAACAATGAAAGGGAGCTACTGTTTGCTGTATAATATAATAGTGAGGTTTGATTAATTGAGTACTGTACAGAACTATTACTTTAAGCAGCAGTGCGAATATAGGGTATGTAAGATAAAGCAGTAAACTTATAATTAGACCAACATACAACCTTAATCACTATTTTGATTATTGATAAGGATAAAGGGATACAGAATGTTTTTATTTTTTCACTATTTCAACATGCAACCATAGGAAAACATAGCATGCATTTCAGCAAAATTGAGCATAACATGCATTTAAGACAAACTGAGAATAGCATGTTTGAAAGCATGTGACATATGTGTGAAACAAAGAGTAAGTGTAGCTCAACAGAAAGTAAGAGAAAGAAAGTAAGAGAGTAAGTGCTCGAGAGATTGACTGTGCTTGAGATAAAATTGAGCACTGAGTGAAGTATGTGTTAGAGTCATATGATAGAGTTGTATTTGATAGTCAGTGTAACATTTCATGACATATTAGCAATATACAGCAATATAGCCGTAGATAGCAAGATGATGTGAATTACTGGAGTTTGAGCAAGGCATGATAGTGAGTCAGATAGATAGAACATTTCATTTTAGAAGTTGCATGGGCATTTAACATTCCTCAATCCACAGTGACACTTGTGTACTGGGAATATGTCAAAGAAGGCTTTACCACCGACTGTGAATAGCACAATGGCACATGGTCTTGACTGGTGATTTCTGGCAAGAGTTGCCTCTGCAAACAGACAAGCGACTCTGGCAGAAATCACACCCATGTTCAATGCAAGAGACCCCACATACATATCCCATGGTCAGTACAGTGTTCTTTAGCTTACATGGGATGTAGACACAGAACACCCAACAGATTGTCTCTATTAACACTACAATATGAATTCAGTTCCTCACCTGGGCTCGTGAATTTAGACCCATGGAGAAAGAACCAGTACTTAACAACTGGCTTTCCTTCCGCAGAAAGGAATCCCATTATACATTATAAATAAAGCAGCATGATAAAGCAGAACTACAAGCTGAAGATATCAAGTTTCTTTTTTTTCAAGAAATAATTGGCTTATACTGGAGGCCTGGAGAGGCTGAGGGTTCATCTTTGGAAAACACTGCCATATAAACTGATTCTAACATTTCTACAGTGTACAGCATCTTCATAGTATTTGGTAAGATGGTCAGGTTGCTCTATAGCACTAATACTAGATGGTATGATTGTCATTAGGAGCAATATTAATGGCACAATAGTGTTCTAGTGGTGTCCCATTTAATTACACCAAATCTGAATGACATGGGTATTAAATTGGGTCTTGCATAGACCTGTAGAGATGGGTAGTATGGTCCCTGCATCAGAAGACTTCTTTTCTTTCTAAACTACTAGAAATAGCCTTTGCCTCTTCATGCTTTGTGGTGACTTGATTTGTGAGAAGACGATCACTGACTTGAATTCAAAATGTGCTCCTCCTACCCAACAATGTTAGGACCCATTCCAGTTCAGTAATACAACGATCAGTGCTGGAGTGTGTGTGTGTGTGTGTGTGTGTGTGTGTGTGTGTGTGTGTGTGTGTGTGTGTGTGTGTGTGTCTGTGTGTCTTCTTTCAGGTGAAGTGAGCATAATGTTTTATTCATCTCTTGGTATCTTTTTGCATTCCTTTGGCTCCCGTCTCCACTCAGCATGTCCTTCTCTGGGAAGCATTTCCAATGGAGGTGACAGCATAGAAAAACTGAGATCACACTAAGATCTATCCGAATCTAAACCAAATGTACACTGAGCTGCATCTTGGGTATATCTAGAATCCTGAGCTTGGATTGCAAGATGCTGAATAAGTGAATAACTGACTACAAGTCAAATTCAATCTAAATATACTAATTAGGGATGTGACTTGGCTCCCATGAAGACATGGAAGCAATGACAATTTGTCATGTTCCTGGAACTGTATTCACTAAATGGGGCATTATTATCATAGAAGTATGCAACAGAATTGATTTGAATAAATTGCAGCTAGCTGGTAAATGTAAGGGAAATTCCAAGTTCAATGCCAAAGAATTTAATAAATGTTGATTTAAAAAGAAAATAACTAGTCAGAGACACTGGGTCTTATTCATCAACAGTTGTTAAGAAGAAACTTCTTAGAGCCGTTCTTTGGAACCTTATTTGGGATTTGCACAATTTACATTTTTTTTAATTATTAAATCATTATAAGAGCAGAAACATTAACCTCGTATAAACATATTTGGTCCCTTCAGCATTATTGTACTTACCACAGTGTTGTACATTCATTATTGCTTACTTTACACCGAAGCTGATGCAGTGGGCACTACTGACACTGGGCTATTTGTGGACTCAGCCAACATCACTGAAACAGAAGCAGCACATGACACCGCCATAGACTTTGGAGCACAGGCAGTTGGCACTGCCATAGATTTTGGAGCACAGGCAGCTGGCACTGCCATAGATTTTGGAGCACAGGCAGCTGGCACTGCCATAGATTTTGGAGCACAGGCAGCTGGCACTGCCTTAGACATTAGAGCACAGGCAGCTAGCACTGCTGTAGCCTGTGGAGCACAGGCAGCTGGCACTGTTGTACACTTTGAAGCACAGGCAGCTGGCACTGCCTTAAACTTTGGAGCACAGGCAGCTGGCACTGCCTTGGACTTTGGAGCACAGGCAGCTGGCACTGCCATAGATAAGGCAGCATGGTCAGCAGATTCTGCTGTAAATACTGAGACATGGGTTTTGCATTTGATGGCAGCATGTACAAAGTCCACAGAGCTCCACAGCTCCTCCATATTTTGGAGCCAAGAACCCATTCAACGCATCCCAGCAAGCCTTGTCTCTCCTGTGTAAAGGACTGAGGCTAACTGTGCCTACCCTAAACACAGGGAAACAAACAAACCAACAAAGACTGACTGTAACAGAGGAGCTTAAATACAAGGACAACAGTGCAAACATTTGGGACTAGATAAAGAAGGGGCAGGGTTACAATGAGACACAGATGGGAATTGGTGGAGCAAGGGCAGAGACAAGAGCAAAACAAAACCATGTGCTAAGAAGCACATGGGGAAAACCAAAACAAAATGGTGATATGAGGAGAACACAGAAGAGACACTATGAACAGACAGACAGAGGGGCCAAAACGGGACAGATACATAACACCAAATAACATGCAATCTCTCAGAAAGTCTCAGAATACTGTAAGTTTCAATTACAGCACACAGAGTATGTAATATACACTGAAGCCTTTGTACATAATTTACAGTTCTAGATTAATTATAGCAACCCTTTGGGAATTAAATTTCAGCTGACTAACAGCACAAATTAAGCTTACCTATCAGGGCCCATCCACACCAAGTGGAATTAAGGAACTGTTTGAATTGATCTTACTCAAATAAACTTCAGCTCTTTGCAATGGCAAAGAATGTGTCCCTATAAGAACCTTTCTTAACCATTACTTAAATCACCTTACAAGTGAAACCTTACCACTGATACAAACTGAAGAATCTAAAACTCCCTTGAGGATCTTGTTTTTAACAGCGTAGTGATTGCATCAATGGACAGTGCAGACAAGCCTAAAAACAGTCTGTGAGCAGCAGCCAAGCAGCCAACTAGATCCCCCTTCCCCCTGCTCATCTGACAGAGAGAGAACAGCACTGCACATAAAAATACACTCTAAGTTTAAGTGCTTGTATACAGCTGAATACATTCAGCTACTTTAGGTTGCGCCCTTTGCTGACAGAAATGTGCAAATGCACACACACAAAGCTTGTTTAGTCTGTGTAGAGAAGTACTGTCAGATAAACATGAAACTATTGGCACCATATGTAATGTCAGGCATGGACTAAAGGGTTTAAAGCCATCCAATGTTGATCTGTGCAGTTCTCTGGAATGATGGTGCTCCATCCAGTACTTTTGAGATGAGTTGGGAATAAACTCTCTAAAATAAGAAAATGTCCCAATATTTTTGCCACTGTAGTCTAGTCTAGTTATAAACAAAATAATTTTAATTGACAAGCTGAATCTCTGTTTGTAAGAAACATGCTCCTGGGCATGCTCACTAAGGCACACTGTAACAAGAGCTGCTTTTGTGTGTGTGTGTGTGTGTGTGTGTGTGTGTGTGTGTGTGTGTGTGTGTGTGTGTGTGTGTGTGTGTTTTAGGGTTATTGATGAAGAAAACAATTCCTATCTGCATTCTTTTCTCTGTGCTTTGAAGACAGAGTTTGAGAAAGATATATATCTATCCTGTCTATGCCTCATTTGAGTGTGTTTAAGGCAGGAAGTAAAATAGAACAGAGAGAACAGAGGAGTCAATCCCCCACCTCCCCTCACCACACACACACACACACACACACACACACACACACACACACACACACACACACACACACACACACACACACACACACATCTCCGAAGTGAAATACTCCTTATTGTATTGGAGTGTTTTTCTCCAAGGAGCTGTTTGGCCCTGCAGGTGAGAGGCCAAATTGAGTGCTGCACACTAGGCATTGTGAGCAGAAAGAAAATCCTCTATGTACTTCGGGCTGAGATCAGTCCACCAGTCTGCAGATGTGCCTTTACTGCTGCTTACTGACTTTTTAATTTTTAGCAACAATCTGCACCTGCGTACAGTTTACTCTGATGTTATCTATAGCACTATACAATAGTCAGAGAGCATCCTTTGCTTTTTTTATTTCTAGTCATTAAGTTGGCTATTTATGTTTCCATAGAGGCTGCAGTTGAAATCAGTGTGCCTCAGGAACTGTTAGTAACTGTTTACGAAAATTAGGCAGTTAGTCACATGATACAATTATTATTTTAATAAAGTAAATACAATTTTCATTTACAACATATGAGTCAATACAACATACATGAGTTAATACTTCATGGAAATGTTTTTTCATCAGTATTTGGTAACTGTGAAGGCTATAAATTTTAAAGATAGCACTAGTAGACTAGATAGTGTAGTTAGTGCCCTGAGGAAGAAGAAAACAGAAAAGAGAGGGTCAGTCAGTGCAGTACGTGAGGTTTGAATCCCCATGCATAGAGGGGAAACATAACCAGTGGCAGACACTCTGTCACTAGGTTAACTAGGTTAAGTGGTTAGTGGATAGGGAAGATTTGGAAAGCAAGGGAAACCAAAACACAGCCCCTTTTTGGGGAGAGACAAACAAAAACAAAACCATTCCTTTTGAATGGAAAACACATGTGTATATGATCCTTTGTTTCAGCCTGTCTGTCAGTTTTGGTGTGTGTGTTTCTTTTATGTCTGCGTACTAAGAGTTTTGCGTGTAGTCCTGGTGTTGGTTTTGTTAATAAAAACAACCCTGTGAGTTCGTCCACCTCCTTGTCTTTTCTTCGGCCCATGGAGGATTTCCCCAAGGACTGCAGGAAAAACTTTTTGCGGAGCTAAGAGTTGGCACTGGCCTCAGTCATCATATTGGGAGAGGCGAGGCTAGCTGGGGCACAGTGCATGGGTGTTCTGGTCTCAAAGATCTGTGGGACCTTCTGACCATCATGGCCTTTATACACACTACTGTTAAGACCAACACCCAGCATCTGTAGCAGTGCTAGCTGCCCATGCCTCAGTGTCTATGGCTGTGCCAGCTGCCTGTGGACCAAAGTCTATGGCGATATCATTCACAGCATCTGTCCCTGTGTCATTGGCAAGGTTGTCTGCTCTATCTGTTCTTGTGTCATCAGCAGTGTTGCCTGTCGCACCTGCTCCAGTGTCTGCGGCACCAGATGCAGGTTCAGTCCTCTGTCATGTTTCCTGTTTCCAAGGTCCAGTCTCTGGCCTCATCTCATGTGTCCCTATCCAAGCTTATGTGTCCCATGTTTCCCAAGTCCGGTCTCCCATCCAGTCTTGTGTCCAGTCTCGATAACGTTTCCTGTTCCTCAAGTCCAGTCTCCTGTCACGTCTACTGTAAATGCAATCCTGTGAGTATGTCCACCTCCTCACCTGTTCTTCAGTGCATTCTTGACAGTATTCCTATACAGTTAATTTCTAGATTCTGATCTGCATTGTGCTAATTCCCTGCTTCATTTCATGTATGCTGTTTGTTTCTGGATAATTTTGCATTTGCCAAAGGCCCATAAACATTTGCTTTTGGAACACGATCCCAATGTGAGTATGCACACCCCGAATTACATTAAGCCATTCTGTGTAAGCAAATGGCAAATTATTCAGAGGTGTTAACTGATGTTGATTTGACTTAATAGACAGTAATTGCTTGTCTGGTTGCCAGAAACATGTTGTGTTCATTTCTGTGTTAAAGAGGGCATGGATAGGCATTGCTGGATGTTTGTACTACATTAATCAAAGCTTTCAGTGAGCTGCAGGGTTTTATGTATCAATAATCTATGATGTATACTGACTTGCACAGTCATTATGCAAACTAGAGCTGCCTGGGTGAATGCAGCAATAATCAAAGATTCATCATAACATTCTTGAATTCAAGGGCAAAAAACACACTAGTTAAAGACATCCAACATACTCATGTGAGTTTCATGTGGGGTTCATATGAGTGAAACCTGAACTAGATTTTTTTTGGGGAGGGTGGGGGGTATTGGGGGCTTGTACATGTAATGTTACAGGGGGTTTCCAAATGGGCACCATCATTACACAATCCAACTTAATCTCACATGGGTCCCATCAAGGACCCAGTTTGCAGCTGACACCCAGATTGGGCAGAGTGTTTGTTTTGTGTCTATTTGCATTTCTACTTGAGGTTTTTGTTACAATTTTCTTTTGCTTAATTTGCCAAATCCAAAGGATAAAGGAAAAGGATAAACTCTAGTCTCTGTACCTGGACCTGGATGTTAACCCCAGTACCACTGCGTTACATAAAGTATTGGATTAACCATTGCCTTCAGATTTCACTAGTTTCTCTGTTACAGCATGCCTGCTAATTGAAATGTAATGTCATTTTAATGCAGATTGGGTTTCAGTCTCATATAGCAATATCAATGCACTGTATACGTGATATTGGTTTTTATGTGCTTAGAAAACTGTTATAAGGAAGGAGCAGACTCTTATAAAGATGAGCGGTCTTAGCAGTAAGAATGCAATAAATGAAAGTAGATGGTACAAGGGAAGATAGGCAGGGAATAAGTGTGTGTCTGATCCACACAGGCAGTCAGCGCAGCAGGGCTTTCATGTGGTGTAGGACGAGCTGTCCAACACATCTGAGAGGCTGACACACATTCAGTCCAGACAGACAGACAGAGCTCTATTCCACTTGCAGACACAATATGTCACTCTGCTGCACCTGCCTTTTGTACATTTTCCTTCTCTGCTTATTTGTCTCCTGTTCCCCCTAGATGAACATGCTTTTTGGGCAGATTTAAAGCTTTAAAGCTCTTTTGCCTGAGGGTCATGTCTGTGGAACACAGCAGTTTTGAATGTTAAACCAAAAATGAAACTGTGATCCATTTTCTCTACACTTTAGGCTCTGATCGCCAACCTTTTGTGAACTCCCAAGCATAAGAACAGGTCCATTAGTGCGGTTCAGCAGCACTGCATGTTTTTAGAAGGATCTGGAATTAATACAGTACTGCTTGAGCTTTTGTGAGCTTTTAAGTAAAATAAGGCTGTAACAACTAGATAGCAGGCTTTTTATTGACTATATGGACTAAAATATTAGGATGCATTCTTTTTTAGTATTTCATCTGAAATCAAGGGTATTAAAAGATCCTAGTTATTTAACATAATGCAAGGATAAGGCATTTCTTAATTTGGAAATATTACGAAGATGGAGAAAAGGTGAGCTAGTAATATTGTCAAAATTAATCTAAATCAATTATGATGCCAAGATTTTCTGCTGCTCAATTAAGTATAGCAGGGAAATCAGCCAGATTTAACATTAAATCTGATCATTAATTTCTTGCATTTTTAGGACCCAAAGGTGTACCTCTGATTTGTCACTATTTAGAAGGAGAAGCAAGATTTTACATCTTTTACACAGTCCATTTTCTTTAATGTAGGTTTATCATTAGGTTTATATACACTTAATTTCCTACTTTGGGAAATTATGTGTTAAATGAATGATTCCCTGTTTAGTTTAGCAGTGCAATATTTAAGTACTGAGATTCCATATTTAGTATGACCCATTTAAAAAAAATGCCTATGCCTTTGTCTGTACCTTCTATTTTCAGTCTCAATTTACTTCCCTCTCCCTTTGCAATCAACCCAACATCATGTCAGCTTCAACAGAATATACAGAATATAATAAAGTGATTCACAAAGCCTCTAAAAACAATTAATAGGATATTCTTCGTTAAGTTTGTGTTCAGAAATATTCAGAAGGGTAATAACTAATCATAAATTAACTATTTAACTATTAACTAATAAACATTTCTTAAATCTACTAATTTAGGGGAGAATAATACACTAACATGCTTTAATACACATGATCATTTGATTTAGATGTTCTAATTATATTCAATTTGATTGTTTCACCTTTTAAAGTGCATCCCAAATTCTCATCTGCTCCAACTGTACTGCACTGCTAGTATTTGAAAACGGTCCATTGGAATAAACAGATTTGACATGACTCTCTCTTTAGATGTCTCTGAACCTAACCATCTTATGATATCTGTGTTTTTTATGATAAAGCTGAAATTGACCAACATTGGAAGTTAAGTTCTTGTGAAGTTTAATTTTGGGTTTCACTAGACTTGTACAAGATGCAAAAATCAGTATAAGATTGTCTTTTTTATTATGTCATATTCCACATCAATACTCAGGACAACATTACTTTTTGTCATGGTCTGAACTCCGGTGTGTTGACGGATTTAGCCTGTTGGGATGACAAACATGCTTGAAACAAAAATGACAAGCATGCCTTATTGCTACATTGATATACCTGAATCAGTTTTTACGGTTACTTCCGAAGGAACATATCAAGAATGCTGTTTCCACTGTGCACAAAGCACAGCCTGTCATCCTCAAAGCCTTCTAGGATTTCAGTCTCACCACTAAACCTAAGCAGATAAACAATTATTGGTTGACCAGGGATGAGTGAATTTGCTGGCTGCATGGGTGTCTGTGTTTGTGCTGCGGAGAGGTTGGGCATGTCAGACAGCAGTGGCAAACAGCCACATCTAACATCTGCATTAACCCTGGGAAAGCATGCAGATGTTGCTAATGTGGTGAGTCTACCCATTAAAAGGTGGATTTATAGGGCATTTTTCTTATCAGTCACTTCATGCTGCCAACAAAATACCATCTCTAATTGACACCTGGGCTGAGGGTAACTTCACCCACAAGGATTTGGTGTCACAGTTGAAAGCAGAGGTGGAACCACGTAAGCACCATTTGAGTGTCATCACACTGGATGGTCTGCCAGTGGGTGATTGTTCCATCACTCACTGCACCACCTCACTCTTTCTTCACTTTCATGTCTGATTTTGACTATGTCTGCCCCCATGTTGGGTCTCCATGGCTTGAGGGACATTACCCCGTTATCTCATGGTCCCCTTGAGGTATCATGCCCTGGTCCCCATACTGTTTCGAACATCCCTTTACAAGCCAAAAATCAAAGTACTGTCAATGTCTGTAGAGAGCCCCAACACTTCCACACACAACATTCTTCCTAAATATTCCAACCCTACAGGAAGTGTTCAGTAAATTAAAAGCCACCATACTGCTTGATGTTTTGAGGGACTTTATTGGACAATACATAATTGCTTTTATGGATGACTTTATGATTTACAGTCAGTCTCCTTTTTGGGTGTGTTCATGTCTAATGGAATTACTATGGCTGACCAGAAAGTGGAAGCAGTGACAGGTTGGCCCATCCCCCATGGTGTTTTTTGAGGTTCTCTAATTTCTATAGACACTTTCTATACAGAGCTCTGCTTCTGTATTGCTGATCTCTCTGCATTATGTCTGTGTATGTTTGGTTCTGGACTCTGCCTGTCTATCACTCCATCTCATGGTATGCCCTTTTGCCTGATTACCTTTCTGGTTTGTGACAGTCTGTTTAGAACTTTACCTGTTGCCTAAACCTTCAATTAAAGACACAATTAATTTCTACTCACACAAATCACAAAGAAATATCCTTTTGTATGCTGTAATGATGACAGTTCTGCAAAAAAGGGGCTAAGTGAGGGTTAACGAGTAGCTCAAGTTGTTGATAGGTTAATTTATTATAAAAATTATGTTTTGCTGCAGCCGTAGTGCAAAGCTCAACCAGATGACAACCGATATGAGTTTGCAAGACATGTAATGTATTTGAATTCAGCTGCAACTGTATGACGATCTATTTAGATCTCACAAATTTCATTCTCTCTGACTTGACTCTCCCTAGACACCAGGAAGGCAGCAGCTGCTGGATGTGGAACACAAAGTTATGAGGTTATGAGACGTGTGCTGTAGACAGCTGCTCGATCAATGACGTACAGACCCAGAGCGATAACATTATGAGGCAGATGATGTAAACAAATGTGCAGTATTGTATGAACTGTGTGCTCGCCTGACTGCTCTCTGCAGCTTTGCTGTGATCGATAATGCTCCAGTGGCTTTGTATGGCGAACAGAAGGTCACATGGACTGGATGGATAGAAGGATGAGGGGGCTAAATGTGAGAAAAAAGGGGACAAAGGGACATAAAAGACAGACATTTGAAGTGCAACAAAATTGCAAAAGGATTGAATTATGACCAGGCTTAAAAGATCAGAAGAATCTGCTGATAAAGCACTCATCTGTACTCGACTATGAGATGAAGGGCATCTCTTGATTGAGGATAATGACTGTGATTAAGTCTTCTGAATCTATGCTGAAGGATCTGCAGCCCATTGAATTTACATGACAATCTTGATCCACAAACAGTTATAGGCAGAATAATGGGCCCAAATGCATGTAGAAATGAATTCTAGGCAAAGCTTCTTTGCATAGTATTTTAATATTAAAATCTTAACCTGATCATGAAAAACATTATGCTTTTCTGCTGCACTGCTGTAACAATATAAGACTCACTGAAGGTTAACGTAAACATTTGAAGGGCAGTCAAAATGTAGCAAATTATTTTTTTTATCTTTTTCTATCATATAAATGCAGAAATCATTATAAGAACAGCAAAACAGGACACTAATAAAATACATGAGTGAATATGGGTTGTAGGAGTAATTGGGAAGCTGGAATGTCCTGAGCCGTGTGTGTAATTTATGCTGTACTTTAATGACACTGCCAATTTAATAACAGAAGCAGAGCATGTTTGTTCTACTGCAAATTAGGAGACTGATAAAAAAATCAGCAAATCCTACAGCTGACATTTGTCTCTTCTGTTGACAGCAGTATCCCAAATATAGCAATAGTTGTAGGAGGGAGCAGTAGGGATGCATTAATATGGAAAGTGAATTGATACTGGTGTAAAAAGATTTGTTGAGTATGAGACTAACAGATTATTCAGAGCTAGAATCTATTGAACGTTTGTACCTAATGCATGTTAAAAAAAAAAATAAAAAAAAAAATAAAAAAATAAATAAAGGTAAAGTGCAATTATAAAAGAGGGTTTAATAATTCACTTCACTTTATAATTGGAGGAAGTGTTTTGCTCTAACCCTAATCTTGCACACCTGATCAAAGTAATAAAAGCCTTCACAGGCTTCTGAATATTATTTACTTATATAGAACAAAATATCAATATTCAACTGAAATGCTCATATTTAATTCTTAGAACCTGAGATCTGCACTTTGTGGGCAGTTACATGCTGTTCTAGACTTCATATGTCAGGACCAGAGTAACCTACAGTCATGATACACGTCATAACAAACAACTAACCACTACTTGCTTATACCCGACCTGCAGGTAGACTCTGATTGATGGGGGCTGATGACATCACTGAGCCAGATATTGGGTTATAGAGGAAATTGAGAAGGGAGGGGCTGTTTGCTCTCTTTCTTTGTTCACAAAGTATTCAAATTTCAGAATAAAGGCCCTGAAACATGATAATACTGATACATACCAAAATAACAAAAATAAATAAGGATATTCAGGGTTTTTTTGACTATAATGAAAATGATTATTATAAATATCATTGTCAATCTAATCATTACAAATAACTGCATTTTCAAGAAAATGTTTTCATGTGGATATGTGTTAGAGCTTATACAGATTAACCATAACAATTAAACTACCAGGTGGCTAGGTTTTATTTTTTTTCTTGGTTGTAAATTTTATAATAAAATTAAATACTTCCATGTTCCTTGGTCACAAATGAATACACAAAATAATAGATTTCTAATAATACAGATAAAGAATAATACATTCTTATCTAAAACACCTGACAATGATGCATGAATACAACTCCTTTATGGTAGCCATCACTCAGTGTCATGTTTTGCTTTGGTTAAAGTCATATATTAACCGTACTGATGTGACAGACTTTAGCAGTGGCCCTTTTAGCTTGTTTAAATCTGTTGCCAGATGGGAACTGGCTTAATACCTGTTTACTTTGATCTATGAAAATAAATATGTGTACAAAATGTAGTCCTGGAAATATAGCAATTAGTAATATAATGATTAGTCTTGAGGCTATTCTGCACAATGGCCATAGTAAAGTAGATCAGAATATATAATTATATTCTGAGTTTTCTGTGTGGTACCATATTTCCTATTACAATATTAAAATCTACAAGGAGTTTTTTTTTTTTTTGCTTCAAAATGTAGTTGAAAACAAGCTGAGTACTTTTTAGTTTTTTATATATGAGACAGCATTAATAATTTAAATATTTCAAAATATGTAATATTGGTTTTGCAATACTGTTAAAAAGGGCTTAATTGCAAATATGGGGCAAGTTGTTTATGATTGATAGTGTCAGCTATGCCAGTTGTTTTTCTGTACAGGATTAAAGGACTGATGTGATCCAACTATTGTAAAAAACTTATTGTGAAAATAATGCAATGTGTGGTACTTCAATTTTCTTTTGGAGAGTTTATTAAAAATACATTTTCTCTTTTATGTACCAGCTTCTGTATCAGGTTTGACCCAGAATTCTGATAGTGGTGCATGAGAGTTTCCTTCCCAAAGCCAATTGTATGGTCTCACTACACATGTAAGCACAAGCAAGAAGGAATGAAGAGCACATAAGTAATTAGACCTGCTCTTTGTACACTATGCTGCAGTCATATTTTAGAGTTGAACATGAACTACTTAGGGAGCAGATCACATGCATGCTAGACCCTGGGGATTATGGTTCTGACCCCTGCTGGCCCACTTCCATCAATCACCCCAACGAGTATCCTCCTACTTCATCCTCCTTCTGGCCTCTTGGACTCAGGGGAGGACAATAAGCAGGCCTTTACAATCTGACTGCAGACATACAGAGCTCCCAGACAGCTATTTTAAAACGATCAGGTGAAAAATCCAATATATACAATTTCTCCTCAATTCAAATGAACTTCATCAGTCACTTGATCAGCACCGGAGCAGTGAGGCTAATGATGGAAGCTTATTCCTTGTAGTTTAGTATTGTGCGAAAAGCATGGCTAGACTCTCACCCTTCAAACTATTCCTCAAACCATGTGTTTAAATAAATAGTCATGTGGTTCCTGACATACTGCTACCTGCAAAATTATGATGACCATATTGTGGATGCTGGGGACATATTTAGGCTCCAGCCAATTAATAAGTGCTGCTGATCTTCCCATATTATGAAAAAGAAAATTTTGTGAGTGTACTAATTTTCTACTGTCCTTTCCAAATTGATCTTATTCCTTGTTACAATTACTTCATGACTTCATGACAGGGTATTAAAGAAAGGCCTTTGAGATGCATTAGTGCTTTTCTGAATCAACACAAAAGTCTAACGTTTAATGTCTCTAGCATCCCTGTTTCAGAGTGAGGTTAATTGTACTTTCTTTTTGAGAATTTAGCTTTCAGAAATGAGAATCAATAATAAAATCAGAGTCAATTATAAAAACAATTCATTTTTTATATAGACATCTAACAATTGTTTGAGATGGCACTTGGGGTAAATTCAGAGCACAAACCACAAATACAGTTGAACAAAAAAAAAAAAGACAATATATCAAAAGAACACAAGATGGATTGTGTTGTGAAATAATAGCATGGGTGTGATGAAGCAATCATATGTCATCACAGCCTTGCTGTTATTTATAATAACACATATGATAAGATAAGAAAATAATAAACTGAGGTGGGAATGCCTTATTTAATGTGTTTCAATGCAATGTTTAATGCATTTCCTTCTGCCAAATTATAATTCCTTAACTAGCAGCTTGTTGCTACATCACAGTAATGAACTCGACTCATTCACTGTGCAGCCAGAAGCTCCTTCTCCAGCTTCTTACTCAGACCAACACATTAAACTCCATTTCCCACACCCACTCCTCCAGTTATCTTTGATTCTTGTGAATTCTTGCTGTGGACTCAGCCCTCTTCCCGCAGCTGAGATCAAAACAAGAATTTATGACGCACAAGTCTCAGAGACACACAGACAAACATTTATTCACACACAGTAACACAGACAATCCCCAAACCATAAACTACTTCCCTGAACCACAAGGAGCCCTGACCAGATCCCTTGCGTCCCCTGTATATTCAAGTCTCGGTGTCTGTATGCCTCCCACTGATCCAGGGCTGAGTTTATAGAAACCATTGTGTGAGTCCTCCTAACTGATTGCAGCTGACCCACAATCAGGGGACCAAGAAACTGGTGAATCAATCTCTGAGTCTGCCTCATAGTTGTAATCCATTTAGTTCCCTTTTGTTCTTTTGCTCAGGTCATCTGTATTGCTAAAGTAGTTTCTGCCATTATTTGCTAAACAGTGCTGTTCTGTTGAATGATAGTTTTATTAAAAAAAAAAAAAAAAACACTTCCCAACCAATCAGAACTAACTATTGCATAAAGCAAAGTATTGTAACTTTAATGTTAACATTTATGACTTTTTAAAGAGATTTTCTCTGTGTGGTACAACAATGAAAATTCTTCCAAAAACGAACAATGTGATTATAATCATTTAGTTGTTGCTGACTTCCTTTATGGGTGAGAACTGAAAAGGCTTACTATTGAAAGACACAGTAACCTCTAGTTGATTTTGTGACAGACCTCTGCTGATTGGTACAGACTGCTGGTCAGATTAAGTTTGGTTCAACATTCTTCTTCAATAAGATATAGTGACTCAAAATGTGCTCTACCAAAAAGTTGAGCAGAACATTGCAGAACATATTTTAAGGGACTGTTAGATAATTAAATTTCACAATGAAATATACCATAACCTCTTAATAAAGGGTCTGTAATAAAGACGATGAGTCTATAAAGAATTTAGCCAACTCAGGTACCTTTTATATTCTTAAATGGTTCTGTGTCTGGTACAAGTGTTCTTCTGCTTTTTGTCCTACATAACATAATAAATACAAATTAGTTTTTAGCACATTAGAGAACCACTTTCTTTAGAGTAAAGTCATTCAGTAGCTGTGTTGAAATTATTTCATATTATTTTACATTGAGGTGCCTCTTCTACCCCATATCTTTGAAAAAATCTGTCTCTAAACACAAAGGTCATCATAAACTGGTAGCAGAGTGGTTCCCCTGGGCCTGGCACCCTAAGGCAATTGTTCTACCCTGTCCATTCACCATCCCTGGTTGAGCCTTTATCTAAAGGAAGGATTTCTGAAGCTGATCTTTGTGTTCTCACTGACTGAGAAAAAAAATATTTTTGGCTTTTCTACAGATCACACTGCCTCTATTGCTGTTGTAGCTAATGTTTCTAAAATCATAGCTCTCTAGAGCTTCTTTTTAATACTCCAAATGCTATCAGTTGGTTTCCACAGCAGAAGCAACTGCTCCTAAAAAATATTTCTTTAGAGAACAACAGATTAGGTTAAAGGCCAAACTGCCTGGAGGATCTCATCTTAACTGTGTACATACAAATGCTTGAGCAAGTCCTTTTTGCTTGCCCTTGGCTGTTATATGACTTGTTTACTTCGCTTTTTTGTTCATACACAAAGCAAGTTAAGCTTACAGTTCTGCCGTAACCCATCCATTTTTCCTACACAAAAGGATGGGATGGAACACTTAAATGCTGTCAGCTGAAGAAACAGCATATCATCCAGCTGCATATTGAACACTTCTGATCTGCTTCTTGTCAAGGTAATGGTGTGGAGAAATATTCCCAACACCTTACTGAAGGACAGAGTTCATAAGGCTTCATGACACCCATGTTAGCCCTTCACGACCTAAAGGCTTATTCCATCATATCTACTGCTGAATAGACAAGACAGATGCAGTCTTAATGAGAATGTATACATGTTGAAATAAGCCTGTGTCAGTTGTCATGAACAGTTCATGAAGATATAATTAACAATCCTGCCCTTTGCTTCATTTCATAGCATCGTCAACTAATATCAGGAGAAGACAGTGTTTTTGGTCTGGAGGCGCGAGTGAGTGTGTGTAGCTGAGTGTGGGTCTGGCCCTGGAGCCACTTTGTTGCCAGGATACTCTCAAGCTCCCTTTTCTGGAGTGCTGAACCACATGGGATAATGAAAGCAAATGAAACTAATATTGCTGCTTCCTCGCCATGCATTGCCCACAATAATAAAATAAATTATATTGGCATAATTCACTAATGCATAATTTATCTTACTATTAGCCCTAAATGAAATTAATGGTGAACTAAGATGGACTGTTCCAGCAGAGATGAATAAATGAATAAGCTACTCTCTAATTAGCTTCCAAATGAGGTAAGTGAATGGGAATTGAGCTGGAATTGACACAACTGTGTCATCAATTAATGCTGGATATCAAAATATTTTTCTTCATCACAGTTGGATGGAATAACTAGAGCATGCATGTAAAATCAGGCCCCTGGATTAATATATTTTGTGGTATGTGTCATGGTAAGCCTACTGTCCTGATTGGCTGACACGTCCTTTTTCTCTCCTATTTGCCTTTTAAACAAGAAACAGCCCTTGCAAGAGCACTCCTATCCATCTTTAGAGCATCCTCAATAATGATGCATGCATATCCTTGATTAAACAGCATTTAAACTCAGCAAGCAAACCCACCCCATCCGCTGTTGATTAAGTCTTTGAGTGTCAACATTGTGTCCCTGAATTTGAAAGCAGGCAAATGTAATCACCAGCATGTCTGATGAGCCTCCTCAGCATCCGTTTACAAAACCCTGTGTGTCAGATCTGGGGCTTGGTGTAAAGCAAAGATGTGGTCTACTTTGATTACAAAAAATATTTCAACCATATACCTGCTTGCAGGGATGTAGCAATAGACAATAAGGCTGGTCAACTGGTCAAACAGGCTGGAGCCCCAGTCAAAAGTTTTAGAATAGCCACAATTATTCAATCCTCCACTGGCAGTGTTGTATGGCCTGCTTTTCTTATTTTGTCATCTTAGCAGTATCATTCTTCCTGCAGTTCCATTTGTCAAACCTACAACTTCAAGTCTTCACAAAGTACTATGTCAATGCATATATGGTATTTTTCAAGATACAGTAGTGTTTTAACTACAGTGCTATGTGATAACTAGGCTTTTCTATCTAACTATGCACCACATGTTGAAAACATTGGGGAGGAAACTACAGCCAAAACAGAACGGCAGCCATGCAATTCTATTGGGCAGCCTGCACTAATCCCTGACTCCTTGGCTCCAGAGAGAGAGAGAGAGGTGGCCCTGTGTGCACAGCTGTGGGCCTTGCGTACCAGCAGCGAGAACTGGAGGCGGAAGAGATGATCAGTGACAGCTAATCCCAGGCTGGCATGCAGGCCACTGGGAAGTGTCTTGCAGGCCTAGAAAAAAGACACACTCTCAGCTTTGCCCTGCAAGTCAGCAGGAATATCCCCCCCCACCTGCTGGTGTTGGCTGACTGCCTGCTTGGCCTGGCTGGCTGGTTGCTTGATTCCAGCATGCTTAAACTAGTATATATCTAGAGAGGGCATCTGGCTCATGTGTAATTTGCTTTTTTTTTGTCTTTGTTGTTGCTGCTCTGAATAATTCATGACTGTGTGTACTGTTGTTTACTGTGGCTCATGCTGAGATGAGGAGATGAGAGTGTGAAAGTGTAAAAGTGAGAGATGGAGATGTATGTCCTTGCTGAATGTCTGAGGCGTTTAACCTTGCTGCGTGCTGTGCAGAGTGGGCTATTATTTGTATGTTTAGTGAGCCTGATGAAAGTTGATGTGGTGACATGGTTAGTACTGAGCAGGTCCACCGCCCCTGGGTTACATGCCTCCCAGGCACACATTTACATGAATACCTTAACGAGTATAGATATTGTGTATTGAATTAACTTGCAAATTTTAATAATGTATTTTTTATTTTACAGATTTTTTTTAACACACATGTACTCTCATTTATCAAAGCTGAGCAAACAGGCCCAGAGTGGTATGGATGGTACTAGTCTGATTCATAAATAGTGTGTGTCTGATTAATTCATGAGGCTGTAATGATTGCAGTTTGAGACCAATTGAGGAGTCAAGTTTTGAATCCACTTATTTGTCCCATAATCATATATTATTGGCAAATGACAGGCTCAAATCTAGTCTCAAATACATATTATTTGCATCAAAGGCTAATTCTAATGTGTGATAGTGAGCCAACAACAAGAGAACTTTTAAAGAAAGCTCATAAGCCAGTGTTTGCTTTAAAAGCATATTCAAGATTATAGTATTTCACCAAAAGTTATTTATTTAGAATTAAATGTATCAACATACACCATATTGAGGTTTACAAGCAAAAGAGTCTTATTGCAGCTCACACTTCAGTTCAAATCCTCCCAAACTGACAGTACTAGTCAAAAGTTTGGATACACTGACAGAATGTATTACAGATTATGTAATTTGGCTACTTTTTTTGATATTCATATTAAAATATCTGGTAATTTCAAAATAGGCTACATGGTCAACTATTAGGACATTTATTCTGAAATCAAGGGGATTAAAAGTATTTTACATTTGTTGAAGTAGTTGTCTCTACTGTCCAGGTGTGGACTGTGAAGGTTTTCTGTTTCTGTGAAGGTTTGGGTGCATATCGTTACATACATTTTGGCATTTAGCTGACACTCTTATCCAGAGCGACTTACAGGGTTCCACATGTTACAGAGATGCTTCCCCAAGGACTCTTATTGACTCCTATTGACAAAATCTCTACTAGTACAGAAATATTGTCTATTGATCATGTGCTTTTAAATTCACAAAACATTTGACAGGACTGGAAATGCACATTATTTTGAAAGGTTTTCCTTTAAGGGTTGAAGAGAGTAGGTGTGTCCAAACAATTGACTGTGTGCAGATATGAATTCCTCTGCAGATATGAAAACTCATGAGCAGTGGGAAAAGTTCAGAAACCAATCCAGTGTTGCTGAGAATAAAATACAGCACCAGGTGCTACAAGAGTTACCCTAATTTGATTTTGATGTATTCTACTACATTACATCAGCCATATTCTACTACACTGCATTAAATCAGGGAAAACTGAAATAAATGAATAATATTTTACCATCATATTTTGGTGTTTCATTTTGGTGGTTGGATTGGTGATGTAGATGTAAAAAAATATGATAATTTAATTATTTGCATGAATTTCCCAATGTGTTGATCAAGCATTTACTTGTGCCTGCAATGTTTTTGTGTTTTTGCCTATAAGGAAAAACAAAGGAACAAACAAATAACCCACCACAAACACATGATGATGAGGTAGGGTACGTTTTTTAGTTTGTTGTGTTTCATGTAGCATGTCTGTAGATTACTCTGTAAGTTACTTTGATCTTGAGTTATGAAGTCTAGAAAATGGCATGTAATTGCCCTCAAAGTGTGAATCTCAGGTTCTAAGAATTCAATAACGAACATACAGAGTATCCTACTTGACTTTTATTTGACATCTTCAACAGCTTTATTAACACGAGGACTAGAATTCTTCTCCCTTCAATTCACTTTCTTCCCTCCCCTCTGCTCCTACGTCAAAGAATGACTGATCAAAAGAACTACCAGAGGCCACGGATAAATATTAACCCCACATTAAATACACTGGATACTAGATTTTGTAGTTGTGGTTAGCATCTGACTGACTGCTGAGTGCTTCACCCATTTCTGAAGGGGCGGCTTATGTGTGGCTTTGACCAGCTTTATCTGAGACTTCACTCTTTCATTGCTGATATCTTCATCAGAATACAAGCTTCTGAAGTTCTTCATGGAACTGTTGTGTTCCTTGTTATAATGTGGAAAGACTGGTTAATGACTGCATATTAATTTCAGTGGGACTTGATGTTTGGCACCTAAACCCTGAGAAGTATGTGTTGGACACTGCCATCTTTATAGTAGAAATATTCTTTTTTTAATGAAATGAGGCCTTTTTAGGTGACTGTGACAGAATTCTATCCTGTTGGGCAAGCCAGGAGGACTGAACAGTATTCGGTGTATTCTTTTTTGTATTATATTATACTGGCAAAAAATGAAATGTATAAGGTGGTAAAAAACACTTTGGAATGTCAAACTGTTTGGCATCTAGAGCTATCCAAACCTTGTCTCCTGATTTAAAAAAAAATTTTTTTGGATAGGCTTCAGGGTCTTCTCAGGCCACTATAGCAATTGTCCTTCATCCTGTCATGCTAAATGTGGTACAGGAACAGTGGGACCACTTAGCCAGGCTGCATGTACATGACATGGCAAGACAGAAGGCCAGAGTTAATGCAGTGCTGAGAAAGAAAGAAGCAGTTAGAAGTTTTACAAGTTAACAATGGGTTGTAGTTTTCATTACACATTTCAATTTGTTAAAACTGAACCAGCAATCAATTTTAGGAGCTAGTTTTGAATGCAAATGCTTCAGTGCATTACATTCAGTGGAATCAATCTGTTTATCTCTCTTTTTTCCTCACTATCCACACACACACACACACACACACACACACACACACACACACACACACACACACACACAATCATCATCATCATCATCATCATCATCATCACCATCATCATCCACTTGAAATGTAATTTCTGCTGCACTAGAAGCCTTCCATGCAACCATACGCTTGGTGTGCAGAGAGTGGTCAGGCAGAGGTCAGTGCTGACAGTTTAATATGCTTTGACCTGCCATCGCTTGCTCAAGCCTCCCAGTTCCACTCAGCCATTTAATTAATCAGAGGCACCAGGATGGTCCAAGAACCACAGCAGTAGTAGCATGGCCAGGGGGCGAGGGTAGAAAGTGACCCGATTCATTCCCCTCTCATTTGTCCTCTAATTAATACCGCTTCAACTGGCCTTGCCACCGAACCTAAGAGGGGTCTTGTAATGGGCGAAGTGCTGCTGCGTGATCCTACTTCACAAAGTAGTAGTGTTCTGATTCGTACATTATTGTACAGCGGCACATACAGATGTACACAATGTGTAGAAACCAAGAAATGAAATAAAACCACGATTCAGTTGTAAACTGTTGGTAAATAAGTGCTGTAATTGTATTGCCCTGACTTGGGCCTTGCTTGTTATTTGTACGACAAACCCTCCCTATTTTTGTGGAGTGTTTTAGACTGGATTTCTTTTTGAATTCATGGCATCCAATCAGAGAAGAGCATATTTCCTTAAATAAGTCTTAACCAGAGACCTGCACTTTGTGGGCAGTCATATGCCATTTTCTAGGCTTAATAACTAAGAATCAGTGTAACCTACACATATCAAAACAAACAAGAAGAGATGTACACAATGGTATTCATTGTGTGATAAACTATAAGCAAGTAATCCTGCTCAAACTACCAAAGTATGCAGAGAAACAGATGGGCTAAAGTAAAGTTCTCCTGTATTGTAAGTGGAACTGATAAAATGGATAATGAATGTTGAAACAACAAGGTAGTCATAATGTTATGACTGATTGGTGCAGTTTATTGATAAATGTCTGTTTTTGTAGTGTATAAAGCTGTTAATTTAGGTTTTATATGGACTGGTGTGTTTTACAATGCTATATAGTGTATAATAGTTCCCAAAATCTTGGCAGCCTATCTCCCATTTGGAATAGGCTTTTTCACATCCCAGACAGACACACCCTAATGAACAATAGCACATCACTCTTTTCAGTTTGTATTCTATTTTATATCCATTTCCTGGAGCCTAAGCAAAGCAAAACAAAACTCCCTTAGCAACTGCAGCTTATGTGTCTGACACTGTGCAGGCTTCTATATATCTCTGATAGAGAACAGGTAATTCGCCCTCATTCCCCCATTATTCCACTCAATCCAGGGTTCGACTGAGCAGAAAAAAATCAGCATTCGCTTGCTTCTCTTTTCTTTCTAGTGACGTATGTGTGGAAAGTATGGTATGTATTAACTCCTCATCTGTTCAGTTCTCCTGTAAATCCCTCCAACACTCACACTAGGCCCTGAGAGAGTTCTGTAAGGCCAGAGATTTGCATGCCCCCTTTTAGTCTTGAAGACCATCTCACACCTTCATATTGTCTTTAAGTGGCCCACATCCTTCATTTTCATATTACTTTCTTATTTCTGTGCATTTCTGTTCTAAAAATAAAATTTTATATGACCATGTTTCATCCTCATCACACTTTATTTGGATAATGATAAGTAATAATGGTACATAAGTAAAATAGACATTCAGCTTGTGAGGACAGACTGCTTCAGACAGATTCACACATGTGTCATATCCCTTCCCTTTCTTAATGTTGGATTTAACTGAACTCCAGGGGATGTTCGGTGAATTCTTTTTATATAAAAATCCCGGAGTTCTACTTTTCAATAACCTTTTTGTGGAATGTGGAGTTGCTCTTTTATCTTCAAGGTGTATTTATTGCCAGGAATTCTGATTATTCAGTGACTGTAACTCCCAGAGGGGTGTCTTTATACTACAAATATTTGAGACACAACTGGCTGGAACTACTGTATCGTGTAATTGTAAATGTTAGTTTATAAGCATTGTATACTATCAGAGATGTTAATCTGTAAACAAACTCAATAAACTGAACAGCATCCTTGAAAAGGAGATGTTACTCCTTAAAAGCCTTACTAAACATTGTAGGATCCTAAAAGAGTTGATTATGGTCATTTTACAACCTCAAAAAAACACTCCCATAATCCCTAAAATAGTAGACGTTAATCTGGTAACAACCTCATCAACCTCATCATCCTTTATTTCACTGTGAATCCCACAGATACCTCTGGCTGTACAAATCTGTGTCAGACCTCAGATATGTGATGCTGCTTTAGGTAAGTTATTGTGTAGTCTAGCCCAGTGGTTCTCAAACTTTTTGGACTATGCACCACCCATGATAATACTGAAACTTCTACCATCTACCACCTACAAGTCATTTCATAGGAACACGTGTCTCACACACACACACACACACACACACACACACACACACACACACACACACACTGTGCATTTGACACATGTATATGTCATCTATTGCCCACTTTTCATTAATTGTGTGGAGCTTGTCCACCTTTTCAGTCTGCAAGCTAGCATGGTAGGTTGATTGTTTCTGGTCAATGCAGTAGGCCTACTGAAACATCTCAGAAAACTTAAGACAGAGGACAACAGGACTACAGTGTAGTGTTATGAATTTTAGTGTATATATAGGACATTTTCTTGAACCCTATGTGATGAAGTTCAACAGGGTTTTATTGTAGGGTATTTGAAACTGATGTTACTAATTATTGTACTCTAGTTATGAGTACTCGGACTCAGACAAGAAGTTATATTTTAGTGCATGTGGCAGATTTTTTTCAGTCATCTGATGTACCATTTAAAGATACTTCACGTACCACAGTTTGGGAGCCACTGGTCTAGCTTATGGACTACATAGTGCTATGAACATGCAGCTAATAATTTTCAAACTACAGTTTAATTATTACTTTAAGGGGGTTCTAAGACACGAGGCATAATTGAGTAGCCACTTCCATATCCATCACTTATGCAAAGATTTCTTATCAGACATCCTAAAGTAAAATTACATTACACCACCTCCCACATAGAACTATTACAGGATATGCTTGTACATCATTAACTGACTAAAGCTTAACAAATTGATTAATATGTCACCCAAAAAGAGTGGATGAAAGATATACATCCACTGTATAATGTATATCCAAATTGAGATACCAAAACAAGTAGTATAGAATATGATGGTCAGTGTATAGATAGGAAGGAAACTGAGCACAATGACACACTGAGGCTCCATAGTTATCCCAGTATCTCTCAGCAGTTTTATATGAAAAAAGTCTTCACTCTGAGAGACTGTGACACTCTAAAGACCATGTGTAATTTTGGGTCACTGGGGAGATGTACCTGATATACCTCTGTGTACTCAGGGCACACTGGAGTTATCTCTCACCAGGAAGCATATTTTTTTGCAATTGAGCTCACACTTGTTTGACATACTCTATGCTTCACCCACCCCCACCCCCCCTCCCCCCCAACACACACACACACACACACACAGACACAAATACATACACATTCTTTAGTGCAGTTGTCCAGGCCTAGCTTCATGATGCCTTGATGAATCAAGCTGAATTCTTTTTATAGTGTCTCCCTGACAACATATCAATGTCAGTGATCCATCCAAATATGCCAGTGGCACCTAGTCTGTGTGGAATATACTGCCTCTTTCCTGCCAAGTGTTTCTCAAAGCACACAAAACAATAATCATTAAATGAGTATTCATTTTTCATATGACACATCTAGCCTCCCAGTTTTGTGAGCTTAGATGAAGCACATAACAGAACAAAAAGGTGACCATGATCACAAAGGATTTCTCTCTGCACTGACCTTACAAGTCCTGTGCCCTTATCACTGGAGTTTTGAACTCTGGTGGACCTCTATTGGAATTGCTAAACCTGACCTTCAACAAGACATTTAAAAATGGCCCAGGATTGCCCCCCCCCACTCCCCCTCACTCTCTCCCAATAGTACTCTGCACTGCTCTGCCTTCTCTGCACCCAATATGCTGACCACTGCAAACCACCCAGACAGACAATGGCTTATAGTAGAGTAAATGTTGTGAGGACAGGCTCTTTCAAACTGTGTCTTAGTGCCATTAAAGGGTTCAGAAAGGAATTGTACATGCTGTATCATTCACAGCATAATGGACATTTTAATGCCCTGGTACTGCTATGTTGAGCACTGGCCACAAATGAAGGAACAGAGGTTAAGAAACCATAAGAAACTTACATTATAGGAAATTAATACCAGTGTCATGCCCAATCATATATCTATGTCTTGATTCCCCTTCCCAAGGACCCTCAGTTAGTTTGAATAACGCTTGGTTAAATAAAACCCTACTTAGTCACAAGAACAAACCATGTGGGAAGCAGAATTTTAATGCTAACAGATAGACATGTTACATAACTTGAAGTTATTTACTCCTTAAACATTCTAATATTTCTTAAGGAAATGTTAAATATAAACAGATATACATTTGATTGAATGTAAGCTATTAAATTGAGATTCACTTAAAAAATTGTTGAGTGCTTCACTGTATGTGCATTAGAACAGTCGTAACACACAAGAGCAACGCTATTATACTAATACTTCATGATGCCATTATTACTGATATTATTGTTGTGAAGAGGGTGATCCATTACCACAGATATAGTGGAGCCTAAACTCATGTAAATGGTGTTTATGTACATTTTGTAAAAATTCTAATTGAATCAATATTTTTGCTCATTTATACCCTTATGGAATTTCTTAAGATATCAATGAATTTTTTCACTGAACAGTTTAAAATTCACACATGCATCCAACATTTGATTTTCCAGTGATAACTGAGACTGTAAAAATTTGCACCATAGGTATACCCAAGGGCCCAATTCATGATCATAATCTGGGAGACAGATGGGTTGAACTGGCCCTTCAAAGGGCATCCAGATTATACAAAACAAATGGTTTTGGGATAAAACCCACAATCCCAGGCCCCTGGAGCTGTGTGACACACATGTTACCTGGTGCCACCATGCCACCCAAAACATGATCAATATTTTTATATTAGTACATTTGAACAGTAATTATGAAGTAATTAAAGTAATACTTTATTTGTGTGTGTGTGTGTGTGTGTGTGTGTGTGTGTGTGTGTGTGTGTGTGTGTGTAATTCCTTCAACCCCCTGGAAATTAGAGCTCATACATGTACATACTAAGAAATTAACCTCTTAAAGAAAATGAGACACAAATATTTTCATTAAATATTACTATATAGTTGTAAACAAAAACAAAAACAAAAACAATATATATATATATATATATATAGTAAATTAACATTAACTCAACTGTCCATGTCCCAAGAATAATGAATAAAAATATTCACTATGTAGAGTATAATTGAATACACTGAATTAACAAACAGAGAGACAAATACTGTACAACACAGCATTTACAATACTTCCAGATTAGTCTGGGGTCATTTCTTTGTTATGTTTAATTCAGTTTATCTGCAGTGTGCTCTCTTTTTTCCTCTCTTTGCTTCATACAATAGTACATTTGAATTTACATTTAGCCGCTGGTTAGGGTAAGGAGCTTCCAAGGCTCACGTAGAGTCAGAGCGAGTGAGAGGATTACCCTCGCATTCGGTGTTTGGCATGGAATATGCACCATTTAACCCAAGTTCTTTTCTAATGCCTTCTTGGGGGGAAAAAGAAATCAAGAAGCGGGGAGACAGTGGATGTTATAGGAATGGGAGGTTAAGAGGCTTTGTGGGGGACTTTGAGAGAGCAGAACAAGAGCGGCCGTCACGTATGCTTGACTTAAGCCCCTTTTTGGCTTTGTGCTCTGAACAGAGGGATCAAAATGTTAGACATCAGCTGTTCCATTTAGGATTGATCTGATTCCATTCTCGGAAGATCTGGGGTCATGCGTCTAAAGCCTGTCAATATGAGAATACTGAAGAGAGTTTTATTGTTTATATTTTACAACATTCAGAATGAATTTTACAGTATATTCACAACAAAACACATTGTGCAATGCTAGCTTCATGCTCAGTTCAAATCCAAAAACACAAATCACCAATTGTGGGTCAGAAATGGGACTTAACACAAACCAGGCGTTAATTCTAATTCTCCTTAGCTCCAGAATAGTAAGAAAGTTGGTTTTCAAATGGTTTTCAACATTCTTTTTCAGTCGTGAAAGGATGCGAAATATGTACATATACATTGGCAAAACAGGAAGTTGCACATAAATATTTGTGCAAGTCATGGTTTCTAAATTCAAGTTCTGGCCAACTTTGAGAAGAGGTAACCTACCTGCATCTTCTGAATTTTATATGTGAAATAAAACCAAATGTATTTGTATAGCATTTTTTACAACCAATTTATTTGTATAGCATTTTTTACAACCATATCATTTTCTCTAGAACAGAGCATCAAGCCCATCACACTGAATGATTTTATGTACACCTCATATACAACCATTTAATTATGTAAAAGTTTCTGAAGATCTGGAGATTTGGGAAAGATTAGCAATTGTACACTATGTTCATCTATTGTCTGTTGTTGTTTCTGAAGGCTTCATAAATTTTTATGATAGTAATAACTGATATATTCTGACAGATTATAAACCTCCTGAAATGAATATCTACAGAATGATTTCAGGACATTTGTACTCTTTAATTTAAGCTTGCAAACCGGTGGGCTCTTCTTGCTGTTGTTGCTGTTGTTGTTTTGTTGTTATAGTTGTGTCCTAATCAATATCTTATTTTTAGTTTATTTCATATAACACTGGCGCCTGAGAGAATCTTTTTTATACTATGTTTTTCAATTACACATCCACACAGAGAAGGATGAAATCACTGCTTTGACTCAGTCAAAGCCATTTATTAGTATTTTCATAAACATCAAGATGAAAACCTGTCTTCAACCATGACTACACAATGAATAATTACAGATCTTTTTGCCTGGAACCAGGAGAAGAATCACTATCAAATTAGGTGGGAGGCTGTGGTGAGGTTGGCAGTATTTGTTTCCTTCTTTGGGTGGGGGGTAAATTCATCTGAATGTGTTGTTTTGGGTCTCTGCCTGCACTGCAATCACAGCCCTGGGTGTAGCAGCCAAATGATAGGCCGTCAAAATTTCAATAGCATTGAATAATGACAGTGCTTATTGGGGTTTGATTGTGCGAGGCAGAGAGGGTTTGGAACAAGAAGGTTGGTGCGTGTGCTGGAGCGTTTCAGTTCTTCTGATTTCCCTGAGAATGCAGGAACCAAGCCCATAGAGCAGAAATTGCCAGACAAATCCAGAATCACCTAAAATATTCCTCAACATTTACATCTAATATATTTCAGTGTTTTCTTCTGTACTAATCTGCACAGTCATTTTTGGATGCAATTTTGTGTTTCTCTGGCTTGACATACTTTGAGTGTTTTTGAGCTGAAAATGCATGAATTGATAGGCTATTTTAATGATTATATTGCCAAAGATATTTATAATAATAAGTTCTTTGAAATACTTGACAATAGTCCAAAACAATGTCAAATGTACACACATGGACAAACATATAGACAGTAGTAAACAGGCACTGGAAGCTCCTTTGACATCTAAACTGGGATTTAATTCAGTTGGAAAAGAGTAAATTTAGGCTGTTTTCTGAGCTAGATTCCTCTCGGATAGTTAGAATTATAATTCATTACACAATGATGAGACCACCACTGATAACCATGATTAGATAAGGAATTCTTTTTTTTGAGCTTTTTTTTGTGTGCATCATATCTGTAGATTACTCTGACCCTGAGTTGTGATTCCTAGAAAATGACATGTAACTGTCTGCAAAATGCAGATCTAGAGTTAATTAAGTACTCTGAGAACACCAGACGCTTCAGCAGGTTGATCTATAATTACCACCTTACCCATATGCTTCTTTGCTGCTACTTGGCCACAGGAACCCATTTAAAAAAGTAGTCATGAAGTAATTTGGACACTTGTTCTGTGTGATTAGATAAGTTAATCGCATTAACAGTGGGGAAATTCACATTGTTACAGCAGCAAAACGATAGCAAGGCACACAGTACAAGAAAAAGATAAAGTACAGTATACTATATAATATTCAGTACAATATCTACAATATAAATCTTATAAATAATAAATAAAAAAATATATATATACAGATAATTTACAGATACTTGCATACGGGAAGATGTAGAAGAAGTATTGCATTTATTAAATTACATTGAAAAACTCTAATAGTGTGTGGAGTTGTGTGTGGTCTGCTGAGAGCAGTGCTGGTTGTAGAGTCTAACAGCAGCAGGAAGGAATGACCTGTGAGACTATTGTTCGATGCATGCGCAATGTAATACAGGATAATTGATTTTTATGTGCTACAAGCTTCAGCACTTTGCAGCCTAACTTTGTAACTTGTGTGGATTGTGTTGTTGAAACCCTAAACTCCATTTCACATTAATTGCACTTATATTTGACAGTGGCAGAAATACAAATGGACTTGTGACAAAAGCACAATTCAATGACAGTACCATGTTTAAAGGTGTGTTTTTTATACTTAAAAAACTACCTAAAACCCCTCACCTCAATAATTAGGAGGGCTGTCCACATAATCTTTGCCTTATAATGCACATTCACGAGATTAAGATCACACTTTATAACCTTGGCAGCAGAAATTGCACAGGACCAGAAATTGCACCTGGAGTGGTGAGCAGTCACTTTAGCACTCAGTAGCAGTTGGGTGCCATGCTCATGTTTATCTCACTCGTGAATGTTGGGAGGCAAGAGCTTCTTTATTCCTCTGTGCACTATTCCTGCTAGTCCTGGGGTTTGAGCCATAAACCATACCCTCAATATAAATAACCAAAATAATTTATTTCTTCTTACAGTTCTAAATAAATGGGCTAAGAATGCATGAAAACAAACAAATGCACACACACACACACACACACACACACACACACACACACACACACACACAAAATCCCCCAAAAAACAAAGCACATGGACACAATATGCACAGTGGCGATTGTGCCAGGAGCAGGATGAAAGTGTCTAATTCTAATTATTCACATATTTGTTTGTGCAGTGAATTAGAGTCCCACAGTTATTACAGAGTATTTGTTGAAACAGTTATCACACACACACACACACACACACACACACACACACACACACACACACAGAGATTGTGGGATGATAAAGGGAAAGGGGAAGAATTCCTCCTGCTGAGTGAGGAGGAAAAATACAGCCATAATGAACTGGAATCTTGGCACACAGACAAATATTAGGTTTAGCCATATTTGAAAACTGAACTAAAACCTACTCACACACAGTTTTGGTGTGTTCATACACACACAAACACATAATCACAAAAATATTCACAACAGTTGCACCTAAAAGGAAGTGCTGGATTGCAGTGCTATTGGGAAGGAAGATAAAGGTTACCAAACAATAAATTATGAAGAAATTTAGACTGTAGAAGAAGTGGTGTCTGTGTGTGTCGGTGTGTGTGTGTGTGTGTGTGTGTGTGTGTGTGTGTGTGTGTGTGTGTGTGTGTGTGTGTGTGTGTGTGCATTTGTCTGTGTGTTTATCTAAATCATCTGCAAATTTCTCTTTCAGTCCAGAGAATTAACAGTTACCATCAAATACCTAATTTATCTAACCATTTCTTCACTGAATGAAATAAGGTGAACTGCTGATAGAACAGAACAGATTCAGTGAATGGATTTCTCATCTTACAGAGCACACTGATCAGATCAAATGACTCCATATGCTCCAAGACAAAGATAAATCTATATGTGTGTGTGGTCCAAGGGATAGAGAGGTGTAGAAAAAATGACAGAAATAGAAGACATAAGAAAGAAAATATGTGCCATTTTGATATTCCCCCAACAATTCACTCCAGAAAGCAGGCAGGTTTAGAAGTGCTTGCTTTTTTATAACTCATAAGTGAGTCTTTGGAGAAAGCAATTTCACGCATGAGAATACAAAACTGGAATTGGGCATTGTCCCTCTGATTAATTCTTTCCCCGCCACCCTGCAAACAAAAGCGTGACAGGTAGGGAAATTAATTACCTACACTAATATGCAAATAAGTCATGAGCCCCACACAGCGAAGGTGAACAGAGGCCAATAGAGATGAGCTCAGATAGCCCAGAATAGCTCTGCTACAAGCAACAGAGCAACAGAAGCCATGTGACAGAGCTAGAAATTCTTGTGTCCTATGGTCGCATAATGATCCAACTGGGTATTTCAGGCCTAATTGGTAGTATTTCATTTAATGCAGTGTAGCTAGCCAGAGTTATGTGCCATAGCTGTAATGAGCTGTTCACAGTCAGGGGAAATGGATTGTTATTATATAAGTGGCATCTTAGTTTTTCCACCTCTGCAGTTGGTCACAGCCATTTTTGGGACTTTTCTTTGGGGTGAGGTAATATTTAATAATTTATCTAACATTTCCTAACACTGGACGGAGCTACACCTAAACCTAAACCTATAGCTATGAGTTAGAAAGTTTATTTATTATGTTTATCTAATGAATAAGTTGATCTAATGAATGTATTCAGCTCCTTTAAGCTGCACCCATTTTTGACACAGAAGTGCAAATTTGACACAAAAGTGCACAGTTTGTCTAGTGTCTGTAGAGAAGTACTTCTAAGAGAATAGGACCTTAACCTACTGGCACCAATTTTTTGGATCAGTCAAACTGTTCTTTGAAATAATGGGACACCATCCAGTACTTTTGGGTAGGCCTATCACAGTCATTACATGATCTCAGTAATTTATGCTGACCTCAATATTGCCCATTGTGTTTACTGAGCAAGGTGATCCTAATAATGAGAATAAGCTGGTATGCTTAAATTCTTTCTATATTTTCTTTACTTATTCTTTACCTGTGTTATATTTGTTTAATTATGTTTTCTAATTGTACAGCACTTTGGTATTGTAGTCTTTGTGGTTGACTTGACTTGTTTAAAAACAGTGGTTTTATTTATTTATTTATTAATTTAATTAATTTATGAATTATTCTTTAATACGTTTCAATGTTTTCCAATATCCTAATTCCACTGTCTGTTCTTTGCTCATTAAAAGGGCATAATTACCTTCTATTATTATCATTGGCTAAAATGTTTCTAACATTACAATAATATTATCACAATTAGTTCAATATCATAAAAACGTTATCGATGGGGTTGGGGATGGACTGAGAGGTAATTCTGTCCTTCTTAATACTGTTGATCAATGCAAAAATGTCCTCAAAGAAATGCTCCAAAATAAAGTAGAAACCCTTCCTTTGACAGTAAGCACAGTCCAAAAAAAGTTGGATAAAGTCTTCTTTTAATACCCTTAATATTGGAATAAACAAAGAGAAAGTGTCCCAATATTTTTGACAGTAATACATGCATGTTCACATATCACAATATCAACAGAAGCACAAAAATAACACCAGTGCTTTACACTCACTATGCTGAAGTAAAACTAAGCTAAACGGCACCAATATTGCTGTCTTTATAATGAAAGATGCAGTTGGTCATTCGTTTTGATGTTGTAACAGGTTATTCTCTCAACTAAGGAATGGTTTAATGCATTTTATATTAATTGAAATGTTATTTGTTTTTTTTCTAACCATGTTCACGTTTTTCTGTTTCAGTTCATTAGTTCTTATCTTCATGATATATTAAAGCAGACATTAGATTACCAGCTCTGTAGTCTCATAGATCAGCATAAGTGCATGCAATTGGTATAATGGCATGTGTTGAAGGTGCACTAAAAGTACAGTTTAACCCTGTTGTTTTTAAATGTATATCATGTAGGCTTTAAATTGCTATAATTAGCTGAAATACAACAATGTGATATTTCACAAAAAAGGTTTGTCAGCTGTCTATACAGTAGCATTGATTTAAACATAAAAATAACAATGCAGTGCAATAATGTGTCATATATGCAATAACAGCAGTACAGTTAACATCTGTAAATAATAAACAAATAGTAATGCACTGACAGGCAAAATGACTTGGAATTGCAGTATGTAATTTGATTGTTGAAATATTCAAAAATGTTGAAATTATGAAGTAGCCTTATGTCAGAGGATGGCTTGTGAATGGCCAGTTATGAGGTGTTATCTTGTGAGTTAGTTTGAACACCAGTGCATTCATGTCTAGGTGTCAGAAATCAGAGGAGGAATCAGAGTTTCAAAAAGGCATGATAGTGGGAGTCAGGTGGATGGAATGTTCCATTTTTATATATAACTTTTCTTATATCACAGTATTACATGTATTCCAGGAGTATGTTATGGAAGGCATTACCACATACAGTGGAGAGCGAAGAGGGGGTATCCATGGAAACAGACAAGAGGCAGAAATCTTTGTTTGATGCAGGAGGCCCTACATGGCAAAAGTCATGGGACACAATAACAAATAAAAAAAACATCACTAAACTGCTGCCAATTCATTGCCTATATTTTACTGCTTTTACAGAGAGGAAAATCACTGCCCACTAGCTATAGTTAGAAGGGCAGTGTCAACCCTGAGGGAAGAGCTTTGAGGGAAAGCTCTCAGCCAGTTTAAAGACCTTCCATGATACTTTGTTTTTCTTGTAAATACAAATAAATTGACATTAATCTTACTCTTTTCTCAAAGATTAGCAGCTTAAACTTAAACCGAAGCATCACATTAAAATAGGCCAAAAGCTTCGTTTGAAAATACTTGCAAAATAGAGCAAACCTGGGCCTAGTATATATGAGTATATATAACTTCAGGAAGGTAGGCAAGTTCCTGAATATACTTCAGCTTCATAAATCAAATCAGAACTCATGCCTAAATTCAACTTTACCCCTTAGGTCAATGGTTGTTGGTTTCCAAGTATCTAGCATCTGATTTTTATAACAGGTCCATCCCACAGATGGCCGATGACTCTGTTGTTGATGTGGTGTGGGAAGCACTGGAGCCATTGGCTGATATTCTAGCCCCAGGGAGGATGTTGGCAAATAACTTGTATTCTCAGAAATGTAAAGGCACCCGTTTTTATTTTCCCATATTGAATCCATATTAATCTGATTCTTCAAATATACACTGCATATACCCTTACCTGAAATACAGCTGAACATTCAAGCCATGGTTTCTGAGTTACGAGGCCAATGTAGCTAATGGATAATTAAAGCTACTGTAAATTAAGTTCATATGACAAAGTTTTATAAACAACACATAAAATAATCTGTTAATTTATCTCAAATTACAGGTTTTTGAACAATATTAGAAATCCTGTTTTTGTTTCATCCTTTGAGCTTTAATTCAGGTATTAGAAAACATACACGTAAATGTGCAGTGGAACGTTCTTCACATTTAATTAATCTATCCAGTGATACACACTACAAACTAGTGAATTCCCACACTAGGAGGCGGTGAACATACGTGTCTAGAGTGGAGAGCAGCCCTACCCGTGTGTCTGGGGAGCAGTTGGGGAGTGAAGTGCCATGTCCTGCCAGTTAAGGGAAAGCTGAACCAGAAACGTTCCAGTCACAAGGTTGGTTCTCTAACCACCAGGCCATGTCTGCATTTGTGATGACAATTTCATTCAAAATATTAAATTTTATATTCATTATACATGACATGTCAAGTCTATTTTTAACTGTTTATTAATATGGCTTATAGCTCATGAACCAGAAATCCAGAATCCAGAATCTCAAAATATTAGAAATGTTTATCTCAAATTTGACTAGATTGATAATAAATAGTGTACATGGTACTCAAGGAGTTTCAATCCAGTGATATAGTATAGTAACATCCACCGCTTAACAAGAAAACCAGGGGAACCCAAACTCCCTTTTTTCTTTTTTCATCCTTGTTTCCCTTTTGGCTATGCAGTTTTCTCCCTCACAGATGTGCCATTTTTTACAGTAGTTTTAGTTTTCTAAATCTACTAATCTATCTATCTTAAAATGGACACAGTAACACAGTTCAGAGTCAAAGAAGTGGTTTTAACACAAAAAGTTACAGCATTAGTTTCATTTTCAGCTCCTGTTTGTTTTTCATTGAGGATAAGTTTGAATGAAAGAGAAATGGTGTGCCAGTACACCACATGATCCTGTGAGGTCTCCTCTGTTGTGCAGCTCTAGAGACAGCAGCAGCAGGAGCATAGAGAGACAGACAAAGAGACTGAGAAACTGAGATCTGCATCTGCAAGATTTTTGTTTCCAGCTGGACACAGACGCACTCATGTACACATGTATATGGATGAACAATAACAAACTCAATCTTACAGTGAATGTAGAAAAAGGTCTATTGAGGTAGCATTTGTTTTCTTTTTGTTGAAAAACAAGAGCTTTGAAACATTTAATTTTCTTTACAGTTTAAATGTTTAAATAATGTAATAATTGTAAATCATTGACTATACTGATGTTCATCTAAACTCAGTGTTGTTGTTTCACTGCTAAGCCCTCTTCCTGAAAATAGTCAGAAGCTTGCTGTACAAAGTAGTTAGTTTAATAAATTCATTATGAAGTTACGTAACACCACACTACAACATGATCAACTTTAAAACAAAAAAGCTTGAAATATATCACTTTAAATGTAATGGATATAAAATATATGACAGTTAATATTTTTGATTAAATGATCAAAAAACTTTTTCACAATTTTGTTTTTTTTAGATGCACTAGTGAATTAATTAGTTTAAGACAAATGTGTGATATAGTTGTGTAGTACAATTATATGTCTCATTATACAGGAAGCTGCAATAGGAAAAAAGTTCTATTCTATTCTATTCTATTCTATTCTATTCTATTCTATTCTATTCTATTCTATTCTATTCTAGGAATCGTCTATAAATTACATTGAAGACTTTGTTATTCTATACCAGTGTTTCTCAAGCTGTGGGTCAGGGACTACTAGTGGTCCATGAAGCATTTTCTAGTGGTCTCCCAGCCTATCCTCAAACAGCATTCCATGCTGGACTGGTAACAGCACTTTAAATGATAAAAGGCTATGTTAAAAAAGTCAAAAATATAAGTGAAAGTCAAGAGATCAGTTCAGAATGTAAACATTATAAAAACATTAATAGAACTGCTCAAATAAAATCACAGAAGTGTCACAAGTCAAATTAAAGAGTTATAAGTTTGAAACAATGCATGTTTTGTTTAATTTTCTTGTGGGCTATTATGCTTTCTAGTTTAAAGCATGTGAGTCATCAGAAACGAAAGGTTGAGAACCTCTACAATTTACAATGGAAGACGATGATAATTGGCTTACCTGTTCTGATTTTTGCTGAAACACACAACCACATAAGACATAAAACCACCACAATCCTTTGCCTGGAAAGAAAAGAACAAAAACATAAAATAGCAAAGAAAATAATTAAGAGACATTCATTACCATGAAAATGCAGAGAAACATAAAATGCCCATACACTGAGCTTGAGGGCAGAGTAGGTTATTTTCTCAGACAATGGCAGGTCAGTCTGTTTCAGCTGAAGGCTGGATGAATCCCTGCCTTTTCACATTGATCCTTTTTAGATTGTAGCAGAGGTCACATTCCATTCATTTGGACCGGATATATGAACTCTAGACTACATATCTGAAAATCTCTTTAGCTGGTGGTTCTATCAACAAATTCTTTCATAATATGTGAATTTTAATTGTGACATTTCCATTATGAATATCATTCATTATGACTTAAGGGGTGCAGACTGCCGATCAGATGTCCTTGTCCTGGGAAGCAGATCAGATTTGGACTTCAGACCAACAAGTCAGCCAGTCAGTCATTATCTTATCCATTTCTTCCTGAATGGTTGATGCAGAGCCCACATGGAATCATCAGATCGATGGGTACCATGCTTGATCCAAAAGTGGTTATTCTGTGGCTTTACTCAAACAAACCATTGAAACATCATTATTTTTAAAAGTGTTTGGTAACAAGTTTCTAATGTGGTTTGAAACTGATAAGCAGATGGTCTCCCCAAAAAATAAACTCCTTTTCAATAAATATCAAATTTAAACTGTAAAACCCAAACAACTGACAATCTTTAGAATCTGTTTTAGAATCTGTTTTATCTCTGCCACACTTTTACTTTAGCTGAGAGTTCCAGGGTTTAACTCAAGACTTAGACATAGTCTTTCTTTTAATTTCCTTTCTCTCTCATCCATACTTATTTAATCAAATGCTGCTTTCAATCCATCATACACAATCTGGTGCATTTATTTACTGTTCAATGATAAATGTTTAGAGGTCTAAAGTGATCGTATTTTTAAAATAATATCTAAAGATGATGTTATAATTATGTCATCTTTTATCATGTGCACCCTATCTTCACCAGATTGTGGAACAAGTTCTGAGACAGGTTCTAAGACTAGTCATGGACTGGTCAATCAATGGCAATAAGCAGGAGTTCAACTGAGTAATTAATGACAGTTTTTCTGAGTGGAAACCAAAGCCTTCTCTCATTTGGATGACATAACAGAATTAGGATTTAGCATTAATTTAACATTCTCTTCCAAGCATGTTGGACTGTCCATTGAGATTATGCTATTGGCAATTGCATATGCAGATAGTGAGTAACAACAACCGCCTATGCAGGGGTATTTATCATTGTGGTTCTACCTGTAAATGTGTACCTTAAATATTTATTGTCAGCATTGTGTGAAGTTAAATAAAGCTCAGGCACTGTTAGTGAATAGGTGAAACTACACCTTCTTGATTCCAAATATAACATTACATAATCTTATATAGTAGCAAGAAAATTTCAATGATCTATTGAGTTTTTGATACTATAATAATTTGTTGTAGCCCTAGATTGTATAGGGGTCATTTTGTCACTGCAGTGGCATGTGGGGTAATTATAATTGTAATTTTAATGATTTCTAAAAAAAAAAAAAAAAAAAAACCACACACATAAATACCCATTAGCTTGAAGCTTATTTTGATGGCTTCACAATTGTAGGGGAAACTTAAGGCAATGTAAAGCAGAGGTAGTGCACTGTTTTTGCAGGAAAACAAGATGATGCTGTTTTATTTTTAGTTACCTGTCCGTAAATCGGAGGAGAAAAAAAAAAAACGAGTGCTTGTATTTTGCCATGATATGCCTGAGGTCAATGTTTGCATTTAGCACAAATGGGAGACAAGCACATGCCAGTAATACAGAATCCTCTGTGGAATCCCTGCCTGAAACACAAGCCATAAACGTTCCTCTATTAACCCAGAGAGGACATTTATCACAGTTAATACCCCCCACCTTAATTATATGTGGAATGAGGGAAAGAAAGGCGGGTGCCCACAATCGCAGTAATTGGTTTGCAGCGCTGTAATTGATATTGTTCTGTTGCATTGTGACTGCAGTCATCCGGCTTGCGAGAATCTATGTAGGCTGAACTTCTTTCATTAAGCTATCAAATAGACTGAGCCATTACATGCTCAATTATAGGAGTGTATTGGTTTTTTCTTTTTTTGGGATGGTGGAGGGGGTAATCTCTTCCAGAGAAAATGGGTGATAAGTAAGAAAGGCGCTGAAATTGACTTGGCCTTTTAGTATAACAAATTATAATATAGTGTCAGGATTTGGTGTCCAAGGAGAAAACTCCTCAGGAGAAGACTGAGAAATCATTTTGACAGAAACACTCTCTGGTCTCCACAGCCTTGCTAATGCACAACCATGCCAATGGAAGGGTTATTTTTGAAGAAAATACATAGTTCTTTGGTTAGTATGCACCATATTGGAGAATTTGCAGGATAAACAGACATGCCAGCATTATGAATATGTCTGTGTATGTGTATTGAAGTTGGAAATTCCACAGCACGGAGGTTTTTCATTTGCTAATATTTATTCTATATGTGTAGTGTGCTGCTGGGACAAAGATATTACAAGCACAGTCGAAATTGCATGGTCTGAAACACATTATTGCAAAGCGGATTCTGTGCGCCAGTGTGTTTCTCACAAATGAATCTCTCTTTCTCTCTCTCACAAACACACACTCACCCACCAGAACGAAGCAAGTGAGAGATTGGGGGCTCTATTTCCTGTCTGTTCTCTGCAGAGTGAGCTGATTGAAGATCAATAACAGAATTCCTTGCTGCACGCTCTTAAAAAATGAAATGTGCCAAAAAAGCTACCTTGGACCCAAGCCTTAAAAGAACCACACAATATTTGGAAAAAAAAAAAGTTTGGTCCCATTGTCAGCCTAAGTCTTTTAAAATATCTTTGCCAAAATGTCAACTTTACAGGAGCAGGCAAAAATTTTGAATGAAATGAAATGAAATTTTTTAGAGCATATTGGTCTATTCTTGTCAGAGTACAGCTACAGGTTTCAAACCATGGAGAAAACTAAAAATGGACCAAAATGAGGATACTCATGAACCCTCATATCGTGCCAAACATGGATGACAGGGGCAGAACCAAATTGAGCAGAGTGACATGAATCGTGTAGTGACATTGAACACCTGTAGTCATTCTTAATTTCTGAAGTCAAGTTTCTTCAGAAGTTAAGGGTGTTAATAAGGAATTTGTTCCTGACTTTGCTACAATAAAACCTCTGCTCTTCGATGAAGGCTGTAACACTAGAACATAGCTGTGAGGATTTGGATGCATTCAACTGCAAGAGGTCAAGTATTAATGTTAGGTGATTAGTTCTGGATCTCATCCACCACTCCAGTTCATCCCAAAGGCAATGTATGGAGCTCCTTCACACAAGTGCTCCATATGACCTCTGGCTCAAGTGTGGCTGCTCCAAAGTTTCCTATTCTATTTACAATGCTAATAAGTCTCTGGTATTATAAAAGATAATTGGTTTGTCATTAATAGGCTGGCTTGCTGTGGCTCTTGAATACCAGTACATTGTTTGATCCCTCTTTCATGTGCTCTTTAATATGTCACGATTGAATTGTTTGGTCTGCACTAGTTGTCATAGAAGCTCAAGAATCATTGCCCACCTCATATTGTGATGTCATAAAATAAAACTATTTTATTCTGTTATGAAATACAGTTCTGAGGGCTGGCTTATTGGCTTATGGGAAGGGGGTCATGATTTTTGCTCTGAACTAGTGGGTGTACACCAATAAGTACAGTCTAAGTCTTTAGGCTCTACACATTCTCTACATTCCCATCCCATTTCCATTTTTTCAGTGTCCTGTAAATAGCTCACTCTTTGCCTTTGAAAGGATTTTTGATTTCAGGCCATCAGCACTCCTCCCACCTGCCATGATCGAGCTGTTCTGCTGGAGTGTTGGAGACGGGCACTGAGAGGATTCTGGGGGCTCAGAGGAGCTGCCTACTGTGGGTAGAGCTGACCCTGTTCCAGGTTCAATACACAACCACTGCCTCTCTCCCGCTGTGGAGGAACTAGACCTGCAGGGCATTTCTCTTCTCTTCTCTTCTCTTCTCTTCTCTTCTCTTCTCTTCTCTTCTCTTCGTTTCTTTTGTTCTTTCCTTTCTGCTCTGCTCTGTTCTCTTCTCATTTTCTTTTCTCCTCTCCCCATCAATTCTTTATTTCTTATTTATACTTTCCCTGTTATCTTTCTCCTTTCCATTTGTTTCTCATCTCCTTTCTTATTATCTTGTCTTTCATTTTCGGCTCATCTCGCCTCCTCTTTTCTGCTTTCTCTTTCCTTCTTCTTTTCTCCAGTAGTTTTTTTTTCTTGTCTTCTCTTCTTTATTCTTATCTTCTTTAATAATAACCATAAAGATGCAATTTCTTCAGCATTTTTGATATATAAAGCACAAGTTCCTTTTACAGTCTATATAAATAAAATGCTAAAATAGTGTTGTGGGTGTATTATTGTCTCAGTTCTGTACACATGAGCACATACACTGTGTCACAGACTCACCCTCCCTATTAACAGTCATGCATGGCTTCTCACTGTGTGTGTGAGAGTGTTGTGTGTTTTCCCCAATAGTGCTCATTATCCAAACACACCTGGAATAGACTCCATCGCTCTTTCTCCTTCTCTCTATTCCTCTCTGCTTTGTGAACAATCATTTTGTTTCTGCCAAACCTCCCCCTCCTGTTCAGAATCTGTCCATGGTTAGACTGTGTTTACACACACCACACATTCTCCTCAGTCTGCTTCTGTTAGTTTGCTTGCTGATTTTGGCATAGAGGGAGAGGGAGATAAGCCCCCATTTTGGCCTTAAGGTTGTCAAATGGCTTGGAAGGAGTTTTGTTGACAGTTTCATGAAAGTAATGAGATTCTGTCCCTTTGGACAGAGTTTTAGTCAACTTTTCCCACAAGAGAGTATTATCTGTAGCATAGAAAATATTGCATCAAAAAAGGATGGAAGGGGTTCAGCGGGTAATTAGTCAGGGAAGAAGTGAGCTGTGGGAATTGAGGAGTGGAAATTTAAAGTCATTTGTTTAATAATTCAAAGAACTATTAATGAAAAACACAGATCTGAGATTTGGGAATTTGGCACTGTTTACACTGACAGGGTGTGTGTGTGTGTGTGTGTGTGTGTGTGTGTGTGTGTGTGTGTGTGTGTGTGTGTGTGTGTGTGTGTGTGTGTGTGTGCGTGTGTGCGTGTGTGTTGGGGGGGTGAACACACTTTTCTGAGGCCAACGTATACACATAGAGTAGAAGCCAATGCTATATATGTGTTGTGGATTTGTTCTGTTCTTTCTTAAATTTAGGGAAATTATTTATGGTCCATGGTGTTTGGCCATGAGGTATCACTATTGAAATATTAGGTTTAGAAAATGTTGGATTACAATACAATCTACCAAGTCTCACTACATTACTATATTAATAACAGTGGAAATGTGATTGCATTTGAATAAAACTGAACACTTCGGATCGCAATGAAGAAAAGACGCTGAAAATCTCTTCTGATATAAATTGCATAATTAGTTGTTAACAGTCAATGGAAACCAAAATCATCAACTCCAGGATGGCTGTACTCAAATTCATTCCAAAAACCATAGCAAACCATTGAAATCATAGGCTCATCCAATATCTGTGAATTTCATCAGGGCAACTCATAATGTTACTCAGCAGTGTGTATGACCCCTATGTTCCTGTGCACTGCTGAGTAACATTATGTGTTGCCGAATGAGATGATAAGATGGAGGATGGTGTCCTGGGTGATATCTTCCCAGAACTGGATCAGGGTATCAGTGAGCTCCTGAACAGTCTGTGGTGTGATTTGGTGGCTTTAGATGCACCCATGTTCCAAAGGCTCTTAACTGGATTCAGGGCCAATGAATCCATTTGCCAATCACTGGCATCAGTGCATTCATTGTCCAGAAACTGCCTACATATTCTGTATCCCACTGGAGGACACACAAAGGAGCAGATACCAGTCCTGCTACTGGGTTGATGCACTTCTACAGCCCGGTCCTTGTGTAACAGCTGGCATCCTGGTATCTCCTCCTTTCTCTTGAGACTGTGCTGGCAGACACAGCAAAACATCTTGCAACAGCATGCATGGATGTGCCACCTGAATGGACTGCAGGTACCATTTAATTTGTCCCAAAGTAGATAAAATAAAAGTTTGTTTGGGAATAGGTTTGGTGATGCAGAGATATTTTGCTGGTTATCTCTTCACTGCCCAGCAATGATGCGATTATGGTAGTTTACAAAAAGACATCTAAGATCTTCTGACAGTTAGTTCCACTTCTGTGTAGCATGAATAATAAATTACACATTTGCATGTTTATGTCAGGCTTCAGGTTCTACTAACTGCCCTTTATCCATGGATCTAAAAGGCCTATTTAGGTTTCACACTGTCAGAGAGATATTCTCTGCCTAAACCACTGAGTACCTTTATAGACTGGATTTTGTGATTTCCATGATAAAATCGATTCTGTAACAAGCTAAAAGCCAGCATAAACATTTCAGAGCCAGAGTAATATGCTGTGTTGTCCTGTTGCAAGTACTGTAAAACTTTTTGCAGCAGCATTTTGAATACGCTAGTCAAGCTGTTTAATGGTCTTTTTGGGAAGTCCATGTGTAAGTGGCCAATTAGAGTAGCCAGCCATGCTGGAGGTTAAAGCATGGGAAGCATTTTTCTGTTTCTTGTTGTTTGCCTCTGCCTAGCTTTATAACTACATTACAAAATGTGACTATATTGCTGAAGTTGTACTTAAGAGTTGATCATGAAAGCAATGGTTACAAATGCTTATCTCTGATAATTGGTTAGAACCATGTTATTCTTTTTTTTTTATTTATGCAGTCTTTTACTGCGCTGCTCTGTATCTTCACTGTGGGTTTTCACAGCACTGTCAGCACTTTCCTGACATATTTACATGCAGCAAGCCTGGAGTGTTTTACCATAGTCAGACATATCCAGATGTTTGCATCCAGACTGTCATGCTGATATGATGATGCTGATATAATCATAGCATAGTTCTATTCCTGTGACAGTGGCAATGGGCGGCAGAGGTGTCATAGTGTTTTCTGTTTGTCCTCTACAACTAACTGATAGACCTCTGTAATTGGTGTATTCCACTGAGAGTGTATCATCTCTGCTAAGCTCACAGGTGGCATTTGGGTGTCTTCTGTTTGTCTCTCCTGTGTGTGTGTGTGTGTGTGTGTGTGTGTGTGTGTGTGTGTGTGTGTGTGTGTGTGTGTGTGCGTCACAGGCTGCTCTCCACTGCTAGAGCAATTTAAGTGTAAGACAGGGTAGCTGCTGTCTCACTGGTCAGCCCAGTGTGAATTAATAGATGGGCCCAGAGTCCTGTCTGTCAAACATGAGCAGAGGCTGCTTGGAGTGAGCCTGACAGGGAGGGACAATTTGTGTGTGTGTGTGTGTGTGTGTGTGTGTCTGTATGTGTGTGTGTGTGTGTGCGTGCGCGCGTGTGCGTGTGTGTGTGTGTGTGTGTGGGTTCAATAGGGTGCTGTGATGTAGCGGATAAGACCCTGATGTGTGAGGGCATCCTGAAAGGTCATGCTGCTGCAGCAGTGACGGATCTGAGCAAGGGGAGACAAATTTGATCCCAGCCACGGTTCGTCACGTTCGATTGCATGAGAGAGGGAGTGTGAGCAAGAGCGTGAGGGAGAAAAATGATCGCCAGTCCTGGAACAGGGGGCTGTGAAATTGAACATGAGCAGGCCAAATGATGCTCAAGTAGACTGGTGTTCTCCTCCTAAGCTCCCCCTGTATTCTCTCCTGTTCTGTTCCTTCTATTTTCCCTTTTTTCCCATCTGTGTTTTTTTCCTACATTCCATTTTGCTCCCCCTCTTTGTATACTCTATGCCATTTTCTAGGCTAAATTATGTTCATCCTATGTTGCTCTACAGTAGGGGTTAGGAACCGAGAGCTAGAATCAAGCACTGTTTACTGTTTATACTGTTCTATATTCCTCTTTCATTGCTTATATGGTTCTCCTATGCTTCCCACATGTTTCCTATGCTACGAACCACTAGTTAACCCCTTTACACAACAAGCTGTCTAGAGGAATTCAAGGTCAGTTAACTAGAGTCCCTAGCCTAATGACTATGTGTTGCGGTTACCCAATGTGGAAGTAAGGAGTATGAGGCTAAGGTGAGTGAATGGGAACTGGGGAGGGTTCCTCGTCTTACCTGAGATCCTTGAAGAACCCAAGCACTGACTCCATAGCCGGCCAGCCCACACTTCCAGAGAGAATGTTCAAAAAGGGTAGGCAGCAAAGAAAACAAAAAGGTGCAACACTTCCTTCCATGTGCTAGGAGAGGGATTCCAAAACTTCCACCTTCTTTCATAGGTCCAGGCCTCACTCCTTCACCAGGCCTTCCTTTAAAGCCTCCACTTCAGGATCTCAAGAAGAGAGAGACCCCCCCCAGTGGCTGGAGTGTGCATTGTGGAAGTATGGTGTCTAGTTAATGCAACTAACCTATATACATCTAACTTTTCCTAACATCCCTCCCCCCATCAAAAAAAAAACAAACAAAAACAAAAATCCTACCCATTGTTTTTCTTTTTTTTTGTTTTTATTAATTTTTTTTTTTTTTATATATATTTTCCTTTTTTGTTAGGAGTCATGTATCCACATCTTCCTACTAATTACAATAAAACATCCATTTATAGAAATGGATCAGAGCCTCTGTACATCTGTAAACGTGAATACCAAACAAATAATGCCCTACAGAAATCATACTCTTGACAAACTGTCCGCAATTACATTGTCCTTTCCAGGCACATGTTCAATCACCAAACTGTAAGGTTGGAGTATCAGACTCCATCGAAACACTCTCTGGTTTGACAGTCTGAACTTGGACAAAAAGGTAAGGGGATTGTGATCTGTGTAGACCACCACATCCCCCCTACCACTAGAGAGATACACTTCAAAATGCTGCACAGCTAACACAAGAGCTAGGGCTTCCTTCTCAATGGTGGAATAGGCCCTCTGAGGCCTATTTAACTTCTTTGAGAAATATGCCACAGGTTTATCCACACCATTTGCATCAGCTTGTAACAAAGCGCCAATTCCCACATCACAAGCATCAACTGCTAACTTAAAGGGACAAGAGAAATCAGGAGCAGCCAAAACTGGCTCACAGGACAAAATGGCCTTAACCTGGTCCAAAGCTTTCTGACAGTCACTTGACCACACAAATTTGACATCCTTTCTCAACAAGTTAGTGAGAGGTTCAGTGACTGCAGCAAAATTAGAAACAAACTTACGATAAAACCCACACATGCCTAGAATTCTCATGAGCTGCTTCCGAGTAGAAGGAATGGGAATGTCCAAAATAGCCTGCACTTTAGCAGCATGTGGCATCACGGTGCCACGTCCCACATGATGACCAAGATAGGTAACCTGACCTTGGGCAATCTCACATTTCGAAAGGTTGACTACCAACCCTGCCTTTTCCAAACGATCGAATAGCTGCCCAATGTGACAAATGTGATCACCCCATGAAGAGCTATACACCACTACATCATCTATATAAGTAACTACATTTTCCAAACCTGCAGTTATGCTATTCATCAACCTTTGGAAGGTAGCTGGAGCATTCTTTAATCCAAAGGGTAAAGTGAGGCAACGATACAAAGCATCTGGGGTAACAAAAGCAGCAATCTCCTGTGCACGATCTGACAGAGGCACCTGCCAATACCCTTTCAACAGATCAAATTTGGAAACAAACTGAGCCTTACCTATGCGATCCACACAGTCTTCTAAACGTGGTATAGGAAAGGCATCAGTTTTGGAGACCAAATTTACCTTACGGTAATCGACACAAAAACGAACTGAGCCATCCGGCTTTGGGATGAGCACAACTGGAGAACTCCAATCACTCTGACCTACTTCTACCACTCCAATCTCACTCATGTAGGCGATCTCTTTTTTCACCTGAGCCAATTTACTTGGATTCAAACGATAGGGATGCTGCTTTATAGGGACAGCATCTCCTGTCTCTATGTCATGTGTTACCAGTGTAGTACGACCTGGAACATCCTTAAATAACCCAAGATGAGACTGAACCAAAAATGTAATGTCTGCCCTTTGCTCCAATGAGAGATGACTGAGGAGCGTCTCCAACCGCTTTAAAGTCAGTGAGTTTTCTAGCCGGGCAGTAACGGGTTCGGGGCCCGACACAGAGTCCTCATCTGATTCTATATCTGCTGGCATAGGTGGAACTGCAGTCACACACCCTACTGGGATAGCAACCCCAGACCGATCCTGGTAGGTTTTCATCAAATTAACATGGCAGAGCCTTGTGCCCCTGCGCCGATCAGGGGTACTGACAACATAATTGCACTGACCAACTTTGCGAAGTACTGAATACGGGCCACAAAATCAAGTGCCTAGTTTGTCCCCCCCTACAGGCATCAGTACAAGCACCTTCTCCCCAACTGAAAATGATCTAGACACAGCCTTTTTATCATGCCTCTCCTTCATCTGTTCCTTTGCCACGGACAAATTTTTCTTAGCCAGTTCACAAGCAGACCACAAGCGATCTTTGAAAGTAGACACATACTGTAGCAAGTCACCTTCAGATTGGGGCTGAAGGAAAGTTTCCTTCACTATTTTCAAAGGACCCCTAACTTCATGACCATACAATAACTCAAAGGGACTGAACCCAGTAGAGTCATTCACAGAGTCCCGAATGGCAAACAGTAAAAAGGGAATAGCGGTGTCCCAATCCCCTGGACATGTTACACAGTATGTTCTAATCATGCTTTTTAAGGTCTGATGAAACCTCTCAATAGCCCCTTGTGACTCTGGATGGTATGAAGATGAAGTAAGCTGTTTAATACCTAGCTCACACATTGCCTCCTGAAAAACACCAGATGTAAAGTTTGAACCACGGTCTGACTGAATCTCACGAGGAAGCCCAAATCGAGAAAAGAACTGAAGCAAACATTCAATTATAGTTCTTGCCTTAATATTTCTCAAGGGTACAGCCTCTGGAAATCTGGTACATACATCCAATATAGTGAGCAGATACTCGTGACCTTTCTTTGTCTTGGGCAATGGCCCAACACAATCTATCATCACACGTGAAAATGGCTCTTCCACCACAGGAAGAGGACACAATGGTGCGCAAGGCACTTTCTGATTTGGCTTTCCTGCTAGCTGACAAGCATGACATGTCCGACAGAAAGAGACTACATCACGATGCATCTTTGGCCAATAGAAGTGACGCAAGACTCTCTCTTGTGTCTTACGAAGGCCCACATGCCCTGCCATGGGGGCTTCATGTGCTAAACGCAACACCTCCAACCGAAAACTCTTCGGCAATACAATCTGCTCCACAACACTCCAATCATCGGCAGCAGGATGATGAGGAGGCCTCCACTTCCGCATAAGCACTCCCTGATGTATATAGAAACCCTCTGCTGACTCTCCTGTCTCCTCAAGTGTACCAGCGCCCTTACACAATGAGGCCAATTCAGGGTCCTCATTTTGCTCCTTGATCAAGGTTTCCCTACTAAACTGAGCTGCGTCTGATATCCCACCTAGTTTTGCGAAAAAGGTGTCTCCAAGCTCAATTTCCAATTCCTCCTGCCCTTTCTGTGGAGCCACCCTCTTGTGGCGAGACTGGGCACGGGTGACAACACAGGCTGTAAATACCTCAGGATACTCACTGACCAGAGCCTCCGTTTCTGGTACCTCACATGGCACGTGACTGACTAAAGGAGTTACAGACACTTGAACCCCAGCAAGATCATTCCCCAATAGCATAGAGACTCCTGGAACTGGTAGTGATGGCACAACTGCTACATTAACATAGCCATTTACAAGGTTAGAGGTTAGGTATACTTTATGCAATGGCACAGCACCAAACATACCTCCCACACCCTGTATCAACACCGAAGATGTATCAGCACTTGAGGCAGGCAAATCAATGACCCCTTTTAACAACAAGGACTGAACTGCACCAGTGTCCCTCAAAATTTTAATTTTGGTTTCTGGCTCCCCCGAACCAATGGACACTGTACCCATGGAAACAAACCCATCATAAAGCGGAGGGGTTATTTCAGTCTCAGGATCCACACAACTAGTAGTCCTCTCTGACCCAACTACAAGTGCCACAGATTTTGAAGAGTCAGTATAACCCAAACTTCTGCGCTTCAGCAGAACTGGACAACTAGATTTCATGTGGCCAGGTTTTCTACAATAATGGCAGATTATTTCTCCCGAGGGAGTAGAGGTTATAGTTTTCCGGCTTTGACTAGGAAGTTTAGTGCCAGATGGCCACTCCCTCTGACCTTTAGCCTCAACTGATTTAACCTCAATATTAGCCTTTCTCCAACCACCAACCATTGATCTCTCTTTTACCCTCAACTCCTTATGGGTAAGTTCATAAGTATCTGCCATCATAGCAGCCTTTTTAACTTCAGTAGCCCCATGCTCCTGAATATACACCTCCAAATGTACAGGTAGACTATTTTTGAACTGTTCCATGAGAACAAGCTGTTTTAAATCTGCAAAAGTATAAACTTCACATGCTTTTAGCCATCGTTCAAACACTGCCTCCTGCTGCCTAGCTACATCCAAATAGGTTTCCCCTGGCTTACGTCTGAGAGAACGAAATTTGTGCCTATAAGTTTCTGGCACAACTTCATAAGCATTCTTCACTGCCGTTTTAACCGTATCATACTCCATGGACTGTGGAGAGTTTAATGCAGCATAAGCCTCCTGGGCTTTCCCTTCCAGGACACTCTGAACCAAAATGGTCCAGCAATTCTCCGGCCACTCTAATTCAGTGGCTATTTTCTCAAAAGCATCAAAAAATACATCTACCTCCTCTTCTTGAAATTTTGGCATTAAACGTAGACATTTGGATACATCAAAACGAGTTTCATGTCTACGCTGCTGTTGACTCTCCAACTGTGAAAGTTTAACCTTCTCCAACTCAATCTTAGCTAGCTCCAGATCCTTCAATCTATCCTTCTCCTTCTCTCGCCTATCCGTTTCTGCTTGTTCTCTGGCCAATCTTGCCTCAATGACTGAATCACTCAAACCTAGAGACTGAATAAGAAAATCTACTATCTCAATTTTCTTTAACTCTGAATCAACGTCAATCTCATAATATTCTGCAAGCTGAAGCAACTGAGGCTTCTTTAATTTTAACCAGTCAGATCTTTGCAGATCGTCCTGGACAAAACTTTCTGGATCAAACTGAGACATTTTGGATACAACACCAAAAACCCACAGCAGAAATTTACAAAGGCCAGAGCCCACTAACTCTAAGGCTGCTACAATTCCCAGATCAAAAGGTAAATTATTCCACTATATAAGTATGGCTACAGAAAGTTAAAAATACCCAACAAGCTTAGCCAAGTCATCCAATTTGACTTCTGAAAGAACACCTACAACTCAAGTCCCCGAGGTAGGCCACAATTTCCAGCAAGTCCTTCAGAGACAAACAGTCAATACAACAAGAACCAAATCAGACTGCCAGAGAGCCAAACATACCGAATTACCAAAGTCAAAACTGAATACACTCAATCAACTCTGCAGTGTCCACTGCACCCTACAACAATAGGCTATCCAAACCCTCCAACAAACAGCTTTAGCTTAACAAACAGCTAACAGCTTAGCAAACATTCAAGTCCCACAAAGCACCTAACAATCCAATTACAATCACATAGCCCAAAACTAAATCAAAAATCAATCCCGGACGAGCCCCCACTTGCTACGAACCACTAGTTAACCCCTTTACACAACAAGCTGTCTAGAGGAATTCAAGGTCAGTTAACTAGAGTCCCTAGCCTAATGACTATGTGTTGCGGTTACCCAATGTGGAAGTAAGGAGTATGAGGCTAAGGTGAGTGAATGGGAACTGGGGAGGGTTCCTCGTCTTACCTGAGATCCTTGAAGAACCCAAGCACTGACTCCATAGCCGGCCAGCCCACGCTTCCAGAGAGAATGTTCAAAAAGGGTAGGCAGCAAAGAAAACAAAAGGTGCAACACTTCCTTCCATGTGCTAGGAGAGGGATTCCAAAACTTCCACCTTCTTCCATAGGTCCAGGCCTCACTCCTTCACCAGGCCTCTATCCCATACCAGAGGCCTTCCTTTAAAGCCTCCACTTCAGGATCTCAAGAAGAGAGAGACCCCCCCCAGTGGCTGGAGTGTGCATTGTGGAAGTATGGTGTCTAGTTAATGCAACTAACCTATATACATCTAACTTTTCCTAACACCTATGTGCTCCCATATGCTCTCCCTCTCTTCTCCTTCGCCCCTTCCCACATTGTCTCTCTATATTACTGTTTGTATTCTTATTTTTTTCTATGCACAAAATACTCTACATATACAGTAATCAGCCATAACATGTGCACCACCGACAGGTGAAGAGAAAAACATTGATTGTCCTTATTTACAGTGGCATCTGTCAAGGAGTGGAGTATTAGTCAGCAAGTGAACAGTCTTTGAAGTTGATTTGCTAAAAGCAAGAAAAATGGAAAAGCACAAAGACCTGAAACACTTTGATAACAATCAAACTGTGATGGGTAGACAAATGAGTCAGTTTCATTTGGAGGTCCCACGTCAAAATTTACAGGACTTGCAGAATCTGCTGATAACTTGGTGCTAGAAACAAAGAATGCCTTCAGAGGTCTTGTGTATTCCATGCCTCGAATACTGTATTATTGAATATATTGAATATAAGAATTATGTAGTTGGTACTAATGTTATTGCTGATTGTGTACTCCCTCTATGTATCAGTATATATCTTCCATACTCCCTCTATGCTGCCCGAATGGTTTTCATATGTTTGTCTAAGGCTCTTCTACAGTTCCCATATGCTCTCTCTGTGCACCTGATGTGTTACTTGTAAGCACCCAGTACTCCACTTTTTCTCCCTGCATCTTGCAACATTTTTTGTCTATTGGTTCCCCCATACTTCACCTGTTCTAGCAATGCTCCCAGCCCAGACCCATGGAGACCAAGTCCAGACTGACCCTGAATCATACTTGGTCTTCATGCAGGGCTTTTCTTTGCCTGAATGATGGAGTGGGTTGAGGTATGTTGAGAGAGCGATTTTTACACACTTAGATAAGACAAATGGCCCGCAAAAGGATGTGCTTTCCATGATGCAGTGTGGGAGGACGGCACAGTGTCGGAGCCAGGAGCCTTCACACTGCTATAAATCTCAAGTGCCATATGCAGAGGGAAATTCCGTAATCCTGAGATTTCGGGAAAGGAAGTCATTTTTCTTCACTCTCCTCTTGCTGCGAGCTGGAAAAGCGAAAATTAAAAAATGGAGCATGAGGCAATTTATCATTGCAGGTGTGCCAGGCAAACTGCTGTAGCCTCCCTGTCACAAAGGCCAGGTGCCTTGCAAAATGTGATCAGCCTAGAAATGTGCAACTCCACACGTTATTTACATATGGAGGGAGGTATTGAGTTAAGGGGTTGCATGTGTCAGCATCACACAGCCTGAACTTCTCTCAGGTACAGTAGGTACAATAAGTGTAACTGTTCTTATGGACTGCAGTGCCTGAAACGTGCAGGAAAGCTGCTGATTGACTATACAGTTCACAAATTATTGGTATATTACTAGATTCAGGGTTGGCAACTCACACAATTCACTCTAATCCCTTTTTTCTCCAATATTAAATTATTAACCTATCATCATTGATAAAATATATATTTATAACATATCTATGAAATCGATGGGTTTTTTTTTTGAAAAATGAACCTGGTAGCTTATTGCAGAGTGGCAACTTTTGCAGCTCTCACATTAGTTACTGAACATACTTTTGACTATTTATTTTTTTTGCTGGCATTTACCAATGAACAAGCCCTATCTCCCCATTCCCATACCCCTATAAATGAAACAACCCTGAGACCCAATTCCCATACCCCTATAAATGAAACAACCCTGACTCCTCATTCCCATACCCCTATAAATGAAACAACCCTGACACCCCATTCCCATACCCCTATAAATGAAACAACCCTGACACCCCATTCCCATACCCCTATAAATGAAACAACCCTGACTCCTCATTTGCATACCTCTAGCAATGAACCAGCCCTATCTGCCCTTAACAATCAACCAGTCCTGTTTGTGCATTCCCATACCCCTACCAATGAACCAGCCCTGACTCCTCATTCCCATACCAATGAATCAGCACTGAACGAGCCCTGACTCTTCTTGTATTAGGTATATAATTCTGCTCATTTTGTTGCTTATATTTGTATATTTGTAATTATTAAATAAAACCAATACAACGATTGTCTCTAAAGAGTGAAAGGATTAAACTGCATTTTATGTGAGTACAATGCTGGGCAGCACTGAAGCACTGTTCTGAAGTAAAATTCCATCCCATGGTGATTTTTGGCATACCATGTACTTGTTTGGTACAAATAGAGTGACAGAATTAGAGAAAAAGTTGAAAACATCCACAAAAAGACATGGTGTGAAAGCATCCTGAGAGTTCCTATCCTCTATTATCTTGGTCCTCCTCAGACATTTATAAGTGGTTCATACTTTGTTTTCTTATTTTTTTCTTAAAATGATAAACTGCCTGCTACTTGTTCTTAACTGTTGTCGACAAACCTACAATTGGTAATTCCTCTCCTCCACACATTTTCCAACCTGCCCTACAAGTTCAATGTTAGATTTGACACCACATGAACTCCTCCACTCCTCAGCCCACTCCTTCACTCGATGAGCCATGATGCATTTTGCATTGTCTTGGAACATTATCCACCAAAAAAGCACTGATGAATTCAAATCCATCAGTGTATCATGTACATCTGGGCAAATTATTTTGGATTGCCAGAGTAGAACACTGAACTAACCTGAAAAACACAGCACATGTAATTTAAGACGAGTTGTTTCTTAAAACAAGTCGACTTTTTCTTGAAATGTTTTTTTTCTTATTAAAACATTCTGTGAGAAGCTTGAATTTTAAACCTTCACTTAGTATCTTGTCTGTATATGTTAATGTGTCCTTGACCAACAATCTTAATTTTGAGTTCTCAAAGCAAGTGATAGAAAGTCAGTGCTCAAAACTGCCAATACAACTTGTGAATGGAATTTACATTATTTAATTCAGTGCAATAATGCTTTATTTAAATAAAAAACATAAATTAAAAAGCAATAACTCTTATGAGGCTTAAGAAGTAATGGGAAGGCATGTCCCTGATAGCTGTTCCTAAAAGAAAATGCAGCTTAAATGTTCAGCAGAGAATTTCTGTGCTTCTGTACATGGAGGTGGGCCCCTGGGAGAGAGTGTGGATTATGGCGTATTAATTTCAGTGCACTTTTGTCTCTCATTGTATTCGCCCGTGTATCTTCATGCCTCGGATGTTCTTTCCCCAGCCCTAATGTATTCTAAAAGCCTGGGGGCATGAAATTATAAAAAATTGTTTTTGTTTATTTTTTTTTTGTGCCGTGTTGCTGCTGATATGTGACAGCTTGCATTCTCCCACCAATTAAGTTGAGGCCGCTTGCACGTCATATAGTTAGAGTGAGCTGTCGCGCAGTGCTCTTCAAAAGTGATGCCTGTCAGCCCTCGCTGAAGCACTGCAAACACAACCTGAGATGTGTTCAATCATTATTTTTCACCAGGGATGCTCCCCTTCCTACATACGGCAAAGTCATTTACGAGCTTGCACACCTTACACAAGGAAGCCAGCTTCCCTCAAATGAACAGTATCCCACAGCGCATGCCAAGGCTTGACTTCTGCAAGTGCTTTTTTTGAAACACTTTTCAGAACATGATGTTTTTATTGAACTCAGGCACAATATGCATAATTTACATCTAATTACTGCTTAGATGTCTGCCATTATTGCTGCTGTTTTGCTTCACTGTTTACTTTTTAATGTAATTATTGGGACCATCATGATTACTTGATTAAACTCCATTATTCAATTAAAAAATAATCAAATAAAATGTACCTTCGTTGTGAATCAGTAGAGATTTGTTGGCAATCTGCATGATGATACTGCATATTTTAATTTCTTACACCTCCAAACTGCGTGTGTGTGTGTGTGTGTGTGTGTGCGTGTGTGTGTGTGTGTGTGTGTTTAGTTGTCTCTTATGAAAAAGGGTTCCTCAGCACAATGTCAGATAAGTATAGGAACTTTTCAGTCTATGGTTCCTTCAACATTTTTTACAGCCCATTGTTATTTCATGACCTATTATATCTGCAACTATTTGTGAGAAACTCATAATAACCCTGTAAAGTAAAGTTTTTCTACCAGTTTTTTCCTTGAAATATATTTTTAACCAAAAACATTTTAAAAGCAATTTTACCATTTACTACCTTTAATTCAATTAAATAAATCCCAGAAGCAACCCTAGAACAAAAAGAAAGTCACTTATCAGAAGATTGTTCCTAACACCACCCATTAGCTAAGGTCAAAGTGCTTTTTCTTTTTTTTTTTCTTTTTTTTTTTTTTTTTTAAACAAGGAAGCAGCACATTGAATCTGTAAGTTCTAATATTTCTTTGCTCTACATAGCTACAAAATATACACAGCAAAATAACTCAAATCTTGTATAAATATGTCCTCACAGCAAAATTATTCTAACAAAATCTAGAGCTACATTTATTTTGTTGGTGTGGTGCATCATATTACAGTAAGCCACCACACCATGTGGGAGACTGGGGTTCGATTCCTAGTCTGGGCACCTATGTTGTGCTACACCAATAGGAGTCCTTAGGCAAGACTCCTAAAACTAATGTGGCCCACCTCTATAATATGAGTGATCTTGTAGCATAAGCTAAATGCCATAAATGTAAATGTAATGTAAATTTATTTGGGTTTACAAAAACATTATATAGACATTAGTAATGAGACAACTGCTCTCCCATTGTTTCTTCTGAAGTCAAGGGTATATTAAAAGTTTATCCTGCTTAAGTAACTGTCTCCAATGTCCAAGGAAAGGTTATATACTATATGTTAGAGCATTTCTCTGAGGATTTGATTGCTTGTAGATGAGAGCATTAGTTAGGTGAGGATAATGCATGATCACCACCCCACCTTATCCCCAACACCTCAACTGATACCAACAGTATTGGATGGACCACCACCACTCCAGAGAGCACGGTTCCACACCTGGAATTAGACACTGTGTCAGTATATTCATGTTTATATATATATATATATATATATATATATATATATATATATATATATATATATATATATATATATATATATATATAAGAGTAATAGTAACAGATAAAGTGTAAAGCAGCTCATGAAGGCTGGAGTAGTTGCTAAGAGCAGCGATGGGTCAGATGTTACAGCTTGGACATTGTTCTGCTTGCACATGCATGTAATTGGGTGAAAAAATGGCTATTGTCAATTTCAACAACAACTGCCTTGCAGTTGTGATCCCACTGGACCCCCCTCTTCAATCCCCCTCCTACTCATTTTTCCTCATTGCCAAGACGACTGCAGACAGGAAATTGAGTGCCAGCTACATTCTCTCTGCAAGTCACACATGTATCAGCTTCAATTAGTATTGCAGGCCTTTATGGTTCAAATAGGTTTTCAAAACAAATTAGCCTAAGTTGCTCAATGCTGCTTAGCCCTGGCTGCCTGATTTGCAACTGCTTTCTTGGTGCTTAATTGAAACGGCTGGGAGAGATGATTAATGGGCTTTGTTTGGCTATGATTTCATCTGTCACTTCACTGCCATGTTCAATCTGCTGACCTTATCAGCCCCAGCCTACTATTGCTCTCCTTTATTTATTTTGTGCTCTCTCTCTCTCTCTCTCTCTCTCTCTCTCTCTCTCTCTTTCTTTCTTTCTTTCTTTCCTTCTTTTTTCTCCACCAGTTCTCTTTGAGTTTTGATTGAAAGGTCTAATCGTCCATGTGGCATAGAACCAAAGTATTCTAAGAGTTGCCCAAGTGTACCAATAGGGCTTAGACAGAATTAAACAGGATTACAAATATGTTTTCAAAATGTATGCATAAGATCATATTTCTACAGGTGCCCCACCAGTCCATGATCAGCAGGGATTTTTGTTTTGCCTTTCTAGCAATATTATAAGCAGCTTTGTCTGAATGTTTTCTTGGTTTTCCAGACCTCAATTTGATTACTATTAAACAGTCAGAAGTGATTGTGATACAACTTGCTAGCTCTTACAAACTAATTTGTCTGAGATCTGGTAAAAGTTATCTGGAAGTCCAAAATCTCTTACCAAACTTTAGCTCAATTCACTTTTCCTTTTTTACTCTAAACTGAATCACTTTCCTGATCTTCATTCACCTATAACCGAACTTTGACTTATGTCTTCTGAAGATCAGTTAATTGTGTAGTCAGATAACTATTCACAGAAACAGGAATTTTGCAAAACATTTGCATGACACTATAAACACTAATGTCAAACACACAACGAGGATGGTTTATTTATCCTAGAGGAACTTGCTTCCAGACCCCTCTAGTAAAGGCTCCCAATTCAAATATTCCAGTGGTAACCCTGCATTCTGCTCAAGTCTACACTGGTGATAAAAGCGTTGTTCCATTTTGGATTCTCCTAACAGTCAACATTGTGTTGTTTGATAAGACACCTTTTTAGCATAAGGCTTCACCAGAGCAGACGAGGACAGCTAGGATGTGTTTGTGCATGCCAGTGACTGCTGCGCTGAGGGAAGGCATGACTGGCTCTCTGTATGCTGATATGTTGAGAAGGGCATTAGTCATGTGATGTGATCACTGAGTTTGCAAGGGGTGGGCTAGCCATCTGTGAAAAGCAGTTTGGAGCACTGCCCACACACTGTGTCCTCCAAAAACCATGACTAGAGATGAGGAAAGGATCAAAACACACTCACACCTGTTTGGATTAAGCCCTTGTACCACTTCAGGATTATACTGATATTGTTTTTAATAATATTATGAAGTAATTACATTATTTACATTTTTATTTACAATTGAATTGAATTTTCATTTAATCTTTGTTTTAATGTAAATCAAGACAATACACACAACAACTTTCCAATTCTAATCATGATAAAATACTGTATGGTAAATGGTCTAGATACCTGTTCATCAAACATTTCTCCTGGAATTAGGGATATTAAAAAGGACTAGCTTTACTGCAGTAATAGCCTCTATTCTTTAAGGGCTTTACACTATATATTGGTCCATTGCACAATTTGACTGCCATGCCGATGATAGATGAGGATTACCTCTTGAGTACAACCTCCAACTCATCCCAAAGGCACTGGATAGAGCTCCAGAAAATGCAGACCCACTGCTCAGTACTGAGGGCTTTGTACCCTTCTAGCTGATGCTAAGCATTAGACATGGAAACTTTGACTCGTTCATGGCTGTTCCAGATCATCCCATTCTATTGATAATGCCTGTATGTGGACTTCTGAACATGGCTGTATTCTGTAACTATCTACATGAGCTGTTGTGGTAACAATGTAGGCATTGGTAACTCTGCTCACACTCTTCTTACTTTGGATTTGACATGCCATTGTTTGCCATGTTATGAGTGATGCAAATGACACTTTGGAATCCAGTTTTAGTTGCCAGAGCACCCAGACAGAGATGTATCAGATTTGTTGGATTAGTAATCAGATTTTATTATATTTCAAAATGTGATTTGGACCCAAATATCACATTTCATATGGTTCTTTACTGCCTAGACTATTAAACATCAATAAAGATACAATCTGGATACACCAAACATAAGATTTGGAATAACAGTCTGAATTTCATCCAAGTGTATTGTACTATTGCCACTGACAATTGTCAACTTAACTCTCCTCTCTGAAAGTGCTTGCTGGTTGGTTTGAGGTTGTCAGTCTTATATTGTCTGTTTTGTACAGTTAGTACAGAAAGTGTTAATGTAGCAAGATTTGTATTTCGAATCTATAGCCAGCTTACACTCTGAGTTGATAATATGGACATGACACTGACTACTCCAGTGGTCTATGGAGATTTTACTGCATCAGAAGTGGGAGAAAAGCACCTGCAGCAGAAATCATCACACCATAAGCACTTTGTAAGTAACTCATCATGTAGTCATTGTCACGAAAATAATTTATCTCCAAAACAACAACTTTAAAGGAGAAGACAAAAACTTTCCAAAAATTTATTTAGAAGTCAATGTACAAACATTCTATTTCAAGTCTTTTTGGAGCATGACTATTGGTCTGACATCATTTTTTGATAACGTATTTGGTAAAATTCTGATACACTGCAAACAACATTTTCAAATTGAAAAAATTCAGTGACCCACAAGGGAGAAATGATTTGTTAAACATTGATATCACTCACAATAACTGCAAATTCCAAGGCTTTAAACTAGAAAACTAAGGGTCTTTGTTTCAAATGTTCACTCTCATGGCTACTTATATCATTTCACAGTATGTATAAGGTCATTTGTTTCTAAAAACTCACCCTTAAAATTAAATGAACCATATTTCAGAAAAAAACTAAATTCCCATGCTTATGTTAAAAAAAACTAAAGCAAGCAGGAACCTGGAAGAACAGCAGGTTTTGAAAACATTGTTTATGTGATGTCACAAAAAACATTTACAATACTACTACAGTTTGGCACCTATTATAGAGTTTCAGCCTGAACTGCTTTCTGAATAATGCATAACAGAGAGCAGTGGATCAGAACAGTAGTCTGACAAATGCAGGATTTCGGCTCTTTTCTGTAAACATCTTGCATGCTTAATGTATTTACAACAGTGCTTGAAAGTTTGAGAACCCTTTATATTTGTCTGTATTTGTGCATAAATATTGCAAAAAGTCCTAGAATAAATAAGGAGAACCAAATCAAACATGAAACAAATTTTTTAAAATTGTTAATTTATTTATCCAATATAACATATCTGTGAGTATCATATTGAGTGTCAAAGTATTTGAACCTTTGCTTTCAGTATCTGGTGCCAAGATGGACTTGCCATTGGGGGAAGTGGGAGAAAATACAATGGGTCGTTATGGGTATGGGCTGCTGAGAAGGTGAAGGGGTCGGTTAAATGGCCTCCCACTCTGGAACTGATCAAAAAGGTCAGACCGTTGAGCTTTAACAATTCTTCTTCTGAGCTCCACAGAAATCTGCTTTCATCATTTCATAATAAACTGAGAAAACTGTTCAACATACCCAGTTATGGCCTGATGTTGTGTATGTGTGTGCTCATGTTGCTTGCTGAATACAGGTGTGTGTGTGCATGTGCATGTGTGTGTGCATGTGTGTGTATGTGTGTGTACCAGGTATGATGTCAGCTGATTATTTCTCCCACCAGGGGCAGTAGAGGTTCATCAACAGCAGGTTTGCAGACTTGGTTTCTGTTCTGGTTTTGTAGCAGGGTTATAGGTCAGGGCCAATGATGCTATCACCATTCAGACACCCGTGTCCCCATAGGTTAGACACAGATGCAAGGACGAATGTCTCTTTTGTACCTAATCATTCTCATTTTCCTTTTAGTCTTCACCTACGACACTGGTTTTCATTTATATTCACAAAATGTGTTCTACTGTTGGGCATTTTATGGTGTAGTCTGCAGCTAATGACAGTTAATAGTTAATAGACAGTTAATGATGTTAATAAGGAGTGTAATACTACAATAAAAAAAAAGATGTACTCATCCAGGACATATTTCCTTTACCATCTTTCATGGAAATGATCAAAACTACACTCTGAGAAAAGTCACACTTCTTTCATGTGAAATGTTAAGAATTTCTTGTGATCATGTTTTTTCATGAGATCACACTTTTCACATAAGCATGCATTAACATGTCAAAAGTTTATTTTTACAGGCTTTCAAATCAAAGCATTCACATAATCACTTTTTATATAATCCCTTTTAATGTAATCTCATATTTTTTTTAACAAAATTGCACTTGTGAAGCTGCATTGCACTAGTTGAGCTGCAACTTTCACATCTAAACCTATTTTTTTTAGACACTTGTTAATTTCCACACATATAATTTCACAGTGTAACATGTTGAAATAACTACATTTTACCACAATTACATTTACACATTATTGCATGAGCCATTTTAGGACATAAAATATAGACATGGTCACATACAGTTCACATACTGTAAAGTTACATCTTTGAACATAGTTGACACATAATGTCACAAGGGAGGGAAAAGGGTTTATTCTGTGAAAATTCAATAGAATTTTCTGAATGCTGAATGACACCTCCTTAGGAGAGTAGTAGTGGTGCAGAATGTCATTGATTTGTATATCATCAGCCTCATAATGGATTGGCGGAGGGCAAATAGAGATGCTTTTGTAACCTTTTCCAGCCTGGTGAGTTTTGATAACTAATTTTCTCAGTTATCAGGGATCTTAGGAATCTTGGTGAAAATTTCAGTCTGGGGAAGGTAATTAAGCCAAAAATGGAGAGAATTCAATATTTGATATACATAATTAAAAAACAATTATAGTGCAGCAAACATGATTTAATTTGAAATATAGTTTTAAAAGTGACATGCATTCTAATGAATGCATTTAGCTACTTTATATAGCACTGATGATAGAGATGTGCAAATGCTCATTTTTTAACTTGTGTGGAATTTCTCCTTCATGGAAACAAACAGAAAATATTGAAATTAGTTTTGTGCGAGATGTTATGTGAACCAAGGTCCAATTGGCTACATTCATTATTGTACTACATGTGTTTGCATTTGAAATTTCTGGGTCAGTGTCATCTTTTTGTGGTCTGGGTGTCGACCGCAAGTTTTGTGATTGACAGTGTGGGGCTGCAAGTTGCAAAATTAGTATGTTAATAGTGTCTTCTGTAGAGCAAATATATGAAAGCATCTCAAAATAGAATATTGAGTAATTATTAAATTCTAACATTCTTTTAATTCATTGCATAGAAAGTGACGTGTAAAAAAGCTATTTGTTTTAATTGATACTGCTTGATTAGTAATGCATTCCAACTAAAAAAATAAATAGTCAAATAATTTGAGATTCTGGATTTCTTAATTTTGTATTTTATATTTTAGATATATATTCTAATATGTTTTAGGATTGTTTATTTATTTATTTTAGCTTTGTTTCACTAAATTAAATATGCAAGAGACATAGATTGAAATGAGCTAGAAAATACTTGATAGATTTGGTCAGTTATCAGTTGTTAGTTCACTTTGAAGGTTGATAAATTGATTATATCTGTTCTATACAAATGCAGCAAATCAGGAACTTCTAGTAGGAGTCTCTTCAGTTATAATTGTTTTTCAAAAATAATGGAGCTACACGTTACACACATCAAAAAAGTTCAATCCAGGAAAGGGAAAATATTTTATCCAGATTTCTTCTTTGACACTTTTTTTTGTCTGACCCTGTTATGATGCCTATATATAATGGAGCTGATCTTTTCTTTAAAAGAGAGTGAAATAACATTTACTAATCTTATTCTCTTATTGCCAATATTCACATGCTGACATGATCAACCAGTTTACACCGTTTTACCATATCAAATCTTTTCCCACTGACATCTACATTGCCTCAGTTTAATAAAGTCCAGATTTCCCCGCAGCTAGCCTGTCGTCATTTTAAGGACTTAAGGACAAAATGCCTAATTTTTCATATGTACTTGACGCTTTGATGTAATAAAGGTAGAATAAAAGATGCAACATTTAGCTTCCAATGTCTGTTAAAAATTATTACAATATTTTAACAAGAAACTTCCAACTTCCAACAGTAATATACACTGTTTTCATTCATAAGAAGACCAGTGAATAATCTCCTCATTTAAAACATCTCTGCTTTCACTGCAGTCAGGACTGTCATCCCAAAAGTGTCCTAAAAGAGCTTTTATCTCTTCTCATGTTTTACTTTTACCAGCACTGGGACGATTGGACGGTGTCATAAACGTAGCCATAAATGAATTCAACATATGACACACAATTTAATTATGAACATAAATGAATGCTGCTGCAACTCAGTTCGGTTCTACTTAACTTTAGGTCAAATCCACGTTTCAATCTAGTGGCGGTTAGGTTTAATTAGACTTTCAGATTAGGAGTTAAATCTTGCTATAAACTAAATTAATACCTCATCTTTATTGCTGTAAACCGAACTAAAATTCCTCCTGCAACTTTTATTAGCAGAGAGTAGTTGTGACTCAGTGGGGAAAAAAATGAGCCCGGAGAAGATAAACACTATCTAGCAGTAGAATGAGGCCTGTGAGTAAAGAGGGCTGGAGACAGCAGTGGTTGAGGCAGGGCAGCGTGAGCGAATCCCCATAATCCCCCGCACACACTCCCATATCCCACACCTGCTTAGTCATTCACCACCATCTGCACCACCACACAGCCAGTTTATCGCTCTCCATCTCCTCTATCTGTATCTGTCCATCCACTGGAGACAGCTTTATCAGAGGCACAGACAGAAACATGGAGGGATGGAACTGGGCCCTCTGTGTCTCTGAGTTTACAGTGGGGTGATGGCTGTATTGAATTTAGTACTTCACTTTTTACAAGCTTTGTCTCAACTTTAAAACTATAGAAAAGTAAATTACAGCTAGAGTTGATCCTAATATAGATTGTAAATCACAAAGAAAAAGAGAAGATTATGCTGTGGTCTGTTGTTTGTTACATTTATGTTGTTAAAGCAAATGAAATATACAAGATTTGCCATTAAAGGAACAGATCAACAAATCAAATGTGCAGTTTATACCTGCCCCATATTTAATAGATCAGCCACAGTATTAGATGCTTCCAGACCCTGTAACAATGATGCTAACGTGACTAAATACTAATAGTAATTTAATTGAAAGGGGTTTGCCAATATGACTGCTGAGCACCAAAAATCCCTTATAAGCAGTCTATATTTGACTTTTACTTCATCAACTACAATCATTAAAACTCATGATCAGTTAAAATTGGTTTATAAACCAGTCCTCTTGTTCAGGTAGTGTTTCTAGAAGAAAAAATCTATAAGTTGGAAATTCTATAAATGGACATTCTAGACTCGAAACTGAATAGGATATAAATAACATTGTGTTAAAATTACTATGTTCTGCGGTGTCAGGGACATATTTGTGATCTGACTTTAATTTAGAGATTACCTTTTTCACAAATGTTCCTCCTAAAGTTGTTTAGGAGATGTAACATTAGACAAAGCAAAAATATGAGATCTCTTTTGATTTAGTCTCTTTTAAGACTCTTTTAAGATTCTTTTTGAATTATTCAGTACATTTGAATTTAACAGGAATTATTCATTACATTGTTTCTGAATGAAAAATGGTTGTCCTCATATTGAGACTCCTGTCTTTAACCTTTAGAACATATTCAGAACATTTCAGGGTCTGTTCTCAGTGCATGTTGGACTCTGGCAGGGCTGCCCTTTGTCATCAGTTCTGTTCATAAGCTTTATGGACATCATTACTAGGTGCAGCGAGGTGCCAGAGGGAGTCCGGTTTGGAAGCCATAGGATATCTTCTCTGCTTTTTGCAGATGATGTTGTCCTGTTGGCTTCTTTAAGCCAGGACCTTCAGCAGGCACTGTGGTCATGAACTGTGGGTAATGACCAAGAGGACAAGATGGCGGATACAAGCGGCTGAAATACGTTTCCTCCATAGGGTGGCGGGGCGATCCCTTAGATATAGGGTGTGGAGCTCGGAGTAGAGCCACTGCTCCTCTACATCGAGAGAAACCAGTTGAGGTGGCTCGGGCACCTTTTTCGGATGCCTCCTGGACCAGGAGGAGACCACAGGGTAGACCCAGGACATGCTGGAGGGACTATGCCTCTCGGCTAGCCTGGAAACGCCTCGGGATCCTTCCCAGGGAGCTGGCTGAGGTGTTGGGGAAGAGGGAGGTCTGGGAATCCCTGCTTAGACTGCTGCCCCCACGACCTGGCCCCAGATAAGCGGAGGAAAATGGATGGATGGAACATTTTCAGAACCAATTTTATGTGATGTTTTTGTAGTTTGATGTACTTTTATTTGCCAAGACTTATATTCTGGAATTTGAATAGTTTGAACTAAAAAACAGAGTAAACAGCCCCTCCTTTCACATTTTCCTCTGTAATTATCAGGGTAAGAGATGTCATCAGTCCCACCCCCTCTCACTGATCAGTAAGAGTCTACTTGCTTGTTGAGCATGTACACCTGGACAAAGATATGAGATATGAAGTTAAGAACAATTTGCGGATCTTAGGTTGTAAGTTAATAAATCAGTGTTATTATTTTGGACAATCTGAATGTCAGACTTTATTGAGATCTGAACTAAAAGTCATGAGAAGATTACAGAGGTAAAATTACAGAGGTCTTTATATCAGGTGACACATTTGAGCAGCAAAAGACTTTAAAGTATCATTTTGTCTCTTATTCTGATCTCATTGTTTAAAAGCCAGCTGCTGGAGTCACCCCACCCTGCATATTTTAGAGTTCTGCATGTTTCCAGGATGTTGTGGGGGGGTGATAAAGCTAAAATGTGCAAAGCAAGGATGCCTCCAGGATGAGGGTTGAGAAACTGGTTTAGAAGAATCTACTGAGAAATAAAATAGGTCTATTAATTTTTCTCCATTTTTGGAACTGTTTTGGAATTCAGCAGTCATGCAAATACATGTTGTCTAAAATTGTACAGTTTACCAGACATCACCTTTTGAGACCCCACATTTATTATAAACAGATGGCATTCAAAACATCATTTATACAGGTTCCAAAATGGTGCAGAGTCCCACTTGAGATTGACTGTTGCAGTAGACTCTAATAATGTTTACAACAGTGTATAAAACGCCAAATATATCTTCAATTTCAAACAAAACTTAACATGAATGGAAACTGTGCTTCTTTATCCATATTAACTATTTCATTACAAAGTTATTTAAGAAAGAATTTTTTTCCTAAAAAATGAAAATTAGACTAAATTCACAAAAAAAGTATTTTTTTAAAGTCTTGCTATTTCGTATTTTGGTATTCTTTTTCTGAATAGTCCTTAAAAATGATCAATTTAGAGCATTAGATTGATTACTTTGAATTGGTGCTGTGTTTTGGGGAAGAGAAGGGAGTCTTCTAGACTGGCAGCAGACCCACTTCCCAAATTCCTTTTTTAAAAATCATCAAAACTACAAATTCACATGAAAGGCATTCATTATTTAACAGAAAGCAGCATGCAGTATTGCAGATAGTATACAGCCGCATACATAAATCTTCACACTTAGGTTTAGTCATCATGACACACTGTCATCTTAAACAGAAATGACAATGTAATTTGTGATATGTGTGACAATGCTATCTGTAAAAATTGATAAAGTATGTAGCACACATAGCCATCCTAAAACCTGAACTTTGCCTAGTTTCATAGCAACATACTATCACAAAAATCTGTAAATATATAGCATACATGGGAACATATTTCATATATTATGTGGTGCTGTTTTGCCAAATACATACCAGTTAGCCTGTCATATACCTGAAGGACATTTTACCACAGTATGCTGTTTTACATTTTCTATAAAAAAAGGATTTTCATTATATTCTATGGTTATAGTTAGGGTTAGGGTTAGGGTTAGCACTAGGTTTTTTTTAAGTTAAGGGTAGGATTATGATTACATTAATTGTTGGTTAACTTTAGGGTTAAGGTTAGGGTGAGGTTACGTTTAGGTTTAGGCTAAAGTGTGGGTTCATGTTACTAAATTGGTTACACATGTTGCTTTTTAACATTCTCTGTTAATTTGATTTCTGTGTGTCTTGGTTGCATCTGTAACAGATACACAAAGATCGCTCTATATTTAGTACACATTGTACAAACTCTTTTAGTCATAGCAGGTTGTAATCCAAGTTGGATTACTGATAATTCATCACAGTGTTGAGACAACCATATGTTATTCTTGTACTTTTTTTTTTTATAACTCCTGAGTTATGAAGCCTAGAAAATAGCATGTAACTGCCCACAAAATGCAGATCTTGGGTTCTAAGAGTTAATATACTGTAGAATCTGCTGATGTAATTTATAGTGAAAACACTCTGAACGAACCAAAGGCCAGGAGATATCTGAATTTAATCTATTCAACATTATTAAGTCAATGTGTGAGGGGGGTTGATTGTTTATATGTTACTGGCATGGAGACAAGATCTAAATATAGTGCATGTCAAGAAAATTTAAGGATAGCTGACATCAGGTTTTGGAATCTTCATGATGACAAAAACAAGACTAAACACCCATGTCCCTCAGAGATTTGATGGCTAGCATTTTCTTGCCTGTATTGTTTTTCCAAACCCTCAAGTGGTGCAGAGTGTTTCCGTTGTGTCCTGGGTGCTGGAAATGTGTGTAAGGGTGTGTGGAGTGGCATGTCAGAGCAGGGTGCTAAGCAATTATTTTAAGTCAGAAGGGGCCTTAAGGGACCTTTCACAGTGTGACAATTATCACATTCTCAATAATAACACCAGCCTTACAATTTTTCTTCTGGGAAAATTGTCCTACTGTGCATAGACTGGAGTAAAGCTGGCCAGTTTAACACCGCACTTGCTTGATAATGTCCAGATGATACAATGCAGACACAAAATGGCTTAATGCTGTCCAGATGATACAATACAGACCCAAAATAGCCTGGTCCTGTCCAGGCAATCAGATTAGACAAGATGATCAGAATAGGAAACGGAGACAATGAAAAACCATCCTACATCTAACCATGACTGATGTTTTCAATGTTTGTTTGGTGACAAACAAATTTTCATTTAGGCAATAGGCAATCCATTACTCAAGACATGTTTGGTATCTAAAGCTTGTTTATTTCTCTGAACAAGTGAGTTTGTACCGATCTAATTTCTCATCAAGGTCATCCAACTCTGGAGGCCATGGACAGTTAAGAGGAACTATGGAACAATAGATATTCAAACATTCCCATAATTGTACCTTATGACTTTTAGCTCATGAAAGATTCAGTATTTCAAATTATTAGGATATTTCATAATATCAAAAAGAAGTGGATGTACATTACAGAAATGTTCAATGTCTGACAAGTATGTTCATTTATACACTCAACACTTAATTATTGCATCAGTTCAGTGTGGCATGGAAGCAATCAGCTCGTGGCATTACTGAAATGTTACTGAAGATCAGATTTCTTTGATAGTGGTCTTCAGCTCATCTTTGGGGGGTTTCCTCATCTCTTTGGCATTCAGGTCTGGAGAATGGGCTGGCAAATCAAGCGCCGTAAAATGTTGGCAGTAAACCTTTTGGTAGGATCAGTTTTGGCAATGTGGACAGGTGCCAGAGTTCTGCTGGTAAAGGGAATCACCATATCCATAAAGCTTATCAGCAGTGCTCTAAAATTTCCTAGTAGACAATGCATTGTATCTGGTCATGGTAAGGCATCTCTGATTAAGAAGTGGCTTGAAATGCAGCAGTGGTAACCCCTTTTTCTGGAGACATCTGTGCGTGGTGGCTCTTGATACACTGACAAGATTCTGCTAATATTTTACTAATTTGAGAAACTGGATTTTTGAAGAACAAAATCTGATATGATGAATATAATATAAATGACAGCATATAAAATATAATATATAGTGGAATGCAAAATATGACCCCTGGTTAAAAATATGGGTAACTGTGAATAGTTACATAAATAGAAGATACACTGATCTCTAAATGGCATTACTTGCCAACAAAAAGAATTGATGTATTACTTAACTTTTGTTTCAATTTAGAATGAAACGGGAAAAAGAGCACCATGCAAAAATTTGAAAGCCAAAAAGTTTGAGCTCTTCTATAACTTTGAATAATGTCTCAGAACTTAATTATTTTCTATGGCTTGTCTAAAGCAATTGTTAAGAAAGCCCAGGTGATGCAAATTTCCAAGCTTTATAAATATTCTTTCTCCACAGTATTGTCTCACACTACCAGAGCAAGAGTGTGGAGTGACACACAGCTGCCACGTGTGCAACCTTGCAACTGGTTTTGACAAAAGCAAGTGTCTGGCAATGAAACAGAATGAATTAACATGTTCAGATTCTGATTTATTGTCTGCTGGGATTTCTTTGTGTGTATATTAACATTATTCTGTTGGAGGCTTAATTACGTTATATGGCTTGATAGTGAATGCAGATTATAAAGGGGAGCTGTGGCCTGGTGGTTGGGGAACCAGCCTTGTGACTGGAAGGTTGCCGGTCTGATTCCTTGAACTGGCAGGATGTGACTGAAGTGCCTTAGAGCAAGGGATGTAACTTCCCATGGATAGGGCTGCCCACCATTCTGTTGTGTGCTCACAGCAGAATATGTGTAACGCTTTGAGTACAAACAAAATACTCTTGGATGTAAAACCACAAAGTAGACTTAAAAAGAAAAGGACAGCCCAAATGAGACATACCAAAGTCAGGCTGGATGAGTTGTATAGACTAAATGGGAAAATTATGAAAGGGTAGAAAAGAAACAAACTTCATCATCAATGAACTCAGAATCAGATTAACATATAGACCCAATGCCTTCCATATCCATTATCCATATCCACTGTGTGATGAATCAGTGAGTAATCCAGCTCAGACATCAACTAAAATTCTCTACTGTCCAACGTAAATCCTAGTTTAAATGTGTCTTTCCCTGTCAGCATGCACATTCTGATCCTGCATACAGAGTTACCAGTGAGAGGGGGCAGGACTAATCATGGAGAAAGCTATTATTATAAATAAAATGATCAATATCTGGCACGAGTGACTGTCTCTTATAAATAATTTTCCATTTTTTTGTCAAATTAAAGTGTCAAACTACAAAAACACCTCATAAAATTACCAGAGGGTTCTAAATGTTAATATGATGGTTACATTTAATTCAGGCTCTGTAGATAATCGGAAGAAGGCATGTAAGACAGAAGGACTGCTGCCACCAGCACCACATTTCACACAGGTATAAGAGTCACAGAACAGTGGAAGCTCGTCAAAGCCAACAACCCCAGGACACAGTTCTAGAGCATAAACTGTGGAATGGTCCCCCCACTGATTCAGAGTGGACACTTTTTAATGTAGTTAGATAAGATAAGAAATATAGTATCGTATATACAGTATACTATCTACAATATGAAAACTATAAATAATAATTTAGAAAATCAATGAAAAAATATGGATGGATGGATGGATGGATGGATGGATGGATGGATGGATGGATGGATAATTGCATGTGAGGAGGTGGAAAAAGTATTGCACATTATGTTGTATTGGGAAACTCCAATAGTGTGTGTGTGTGTGTGTGTGTGTGTGTGTGTGTAAGAGAGCAGCGCTGGTTGTAGGGTCTAACAGTGGCAGGAAGGAAGGACCTGTGATATCGTTCATTCACACACTTAGGGTGAAGCAGCCTGTCACTGATGAAGCTGCCCAGGGCTGCCAGTCTCATGCATGGGGTGGGAATCATTCTCCAGTATGGATGCCAGCTTGGCTAACATCCTTCTGTCTCCAACCACCTGCACTGAGTCTAAGGGGCTTCCCAGAACAGAACTGTCCTTCTTAATGAGTTTGTTCAGTCTCATTCTGTCTGCCATTACAATACTGCTGCTTCAGTAGACCACACCATAAAAGATGGTAGATTCCACCACTGTGTCAAAGATGATCATCAGGAGTGCTCCCTGCACTTCAAATGACCTACATTCATTCAATAGGTTATTCAAGAGTCTGCCTCTTTTGTAAAGTGCAGTGGTGTTTACTGACCAGTTCAGTTTGGTTTTTAAGTGAAGACCCAGCTGTTTATAAAAGCCTACTCTTACTGTTCATTCCTTGGATGGTCTCTGATGGAGGGGTGTGTCTGCACCTGCGGAAGTCTACCACCAGTTCTTTGGTCTTCCCCATTTTTACCTAGAGGTTGTCCGCAGACACCAGTCCACAAAGTCTTGAGTCAGTTCTCTGTACTTGTTGTCATCCTCATTATTTTTATTTGAGAACTTCTGGAGGTGACAGGTTGGTGAGCTGTGCATGAAGTCAGCAGTGTACAGGATGAAGTGGAATGGTGCTAAGACCGTTTCTCGAGGGGCACCTTTGCTGCTGACCACCTTGTCTGAGAGTCAGTCCCATGCCCTTACATACTGTGGTTGGTTGGTAAGGTAGTCAAGTATCCAGTTAGACAGGTGACTGTCCACACCAACATGTTACAGCTTGTCCTACAACAGCCTAGGCTGCATAGTGTTAAAGGCACTGGAGAAGTTTAGGAAGCTCACAGCGTTTTTGGTACAGGTATCACACAAGATGTTTTCCACAGCAGTGGTACTCTTCCCAGCTTTAGGCTCATGTTGAACATGTGTTTAATGACACAACAGAGCTGATCTGTGCAGGACTTGAGGGGCCTGGTGCTGATGCTATCCAGACCTACAGCTTTCCTCATCTTGATTTTCCTTCATTCATTGAGCCAGTGAGAGGTGACAGTGAGCTAAGAGCTGTTGAGAAGGGCTAGGGCAGCATCCAAGTCGTTTGTATAGAGAAGATGCCTGATAAATGCTTGCCGTCTTGAGTCTTGCCATTGAGTCTTGCCGTTTGGCTTAACTTCAACTTCAATTAATGAAGTTACATTTATATAGTGTAACGTTCTATATACCCTTCCTATATAGCCAATGAAGCTTTACAATCACACTCAGTACTAAACACACAGCATAATCTCTACCATCCACCTGGAGGAAAACATCAAGCACTGGTTCAATGGAAGTTCCCTCAAACAAGAACTGAAAAACTCTTGGCTACAAAAAGCATTTATAAGCTGTGGTACGTCTGCTTCTGCTCTTTTCATTTTTGTTATTTTAATTAACAAAATTGGAGATTTTACATCTCCAACAGGCTTAACAGTAACACAATAACAGCAATTTTGACCAGGGATGCCCAAACTTTTGCATGTAATAGTATGTTCCTTGAATCAGAGATGAGTGACAAGAAATATATAGGTGAACTAAGTTCAGATCCAGTTTTGTTTACTTGTTCTCTTTTAATGAAAAAGGATCTCCATCATTAATTCCTGTGACTACACTTACACCCCAAGTATACAGGGCTCTTCAGGCAGATCTAAGCCACAATCGTTCTCCATGCCATGTGTTTCTCCTCTGACGCACACAACCCTTTGATTTCTCTGGGGTGGTTTGATAGCAACTCACCTAGCTGTCCCAAGGCTTATTAAAGTCTGCTGCACCCTCCCAGACTCGGGTGGATGAGGGTTTGATTTGTGGTGTTGCTTTTCTGTGCACACTGCTTTGTTCTCTGCTCTGCTGGAGAGAGGTGCAATGATATTCCGAATGCATACTGATTCAAATTGATGGCTTGAACAGCCAGAACCGAGTCTGATCGTTTGATGTTCTTTTTCTTTAATTCTGTGTGATCAAGAAGCAAGCGAGTCGGCCTTTTCCAGAAGGGGTGTGCTCAAACTTTGCTTTCCGCTAATGAGCTTCCAGCATCTGTATGCATGTCCAAATGCCTGTTCTGGAAAACAGAAATCATTGGCTCTGGATAAGATGGCCTTTAAATGAATGAATGGCATTTAAATTAATATATTAAAACATCAATGCTGTTTCTCTGCTATGTTCGGTGACCTTGAACAATTATTTTCTTGCTTGCCATATTATATATCACCAGGCCTAATGCTGATCTGCAGGACAGCATTGAATGCTTTTCCTAAATGTGGCCCAAATTTGATCTGTAAGTACCAAAACTGTCCCAGATTTGGCCCAAGTGTGTCTGTTATCTAGGTTAGAAACTTGCAACTAGGTGAAATGTCTGCCATGTTGTATTATACCCAATGCCATAATAAGAGACATTACTTCTGTATGTCTAGCTCAATAAATATTGTCCATAGCAATCTACGTTCTCATTTTTTGTTCCTGGTAACCTTCCTAACAAATGGCCTTGCAATCCATTTGCATAACATTTATGATTACATAAATTCTATATGTTCTACATCAAATACATTATATCTGCAAGTCAGATGAGAACTGATTAATTAACTTGTTAATAAGCACGTTTCATCTCAAACTCTTTGCCTTTTGGAAATTAGTTCATCTACTCACTTAAATATTCATAGGAGCAGAACTTTTAACCAGGGTTGTTCAAACTTTTGCACTGTATCTGTTATATTACAGCAATGACCACACAGTTGCTGATGTGCTGTGTTTTGGTGAGAAGTATTCTCCCTAAGAATTTTGAAAAACAAATGAAAAACAAATCTATATGATTCACATGAGTGGCATATTCAGTGTGGTGAATTTGCATGTTTGTCTTAATAGAATCTGAAATGTTAATTGAACAGTCTCTGAGCATCATCCCACACTCCTTTCTAATGTACAGCTCCAGGTCCTGATGACCCTGCATATGTCCTCCATGTTTTATTTAACACACTCTATTCCAGATGAAGCACTGAAACTCATGAAATTGTCTTTATGTGTTATAACCCTCATATCAACAGCCTTTAATGGAAGTGATATACTGTATGTATGGAAGGATCTTATATCTGCTGTCTGAGCTTGAATAAGACCTTTGGACTCCTAAATAGTTAGAGGTCCAAATAAATAATAGTAATAATAATAATAATAATTCCTGACATCATCTGCCTTAGTTGATGAGGAACATTCAGACATGCCAGTCAAGTAGCGTGCGTGTTTTGCTTTTCAACACCTTCTATAGATACTATTTAACTCCCTGGTCCAAATTAATCTTTAGAACCCTAGGCCAATTTTGTGGGATGTTTGATGTACTTTTATTCACCAAAAAACTAAGAAAATATTTATAGGAGACAGTCAGACATACCAAATATTGATATTTTTCAGGAGATTCTACACTTGACTATATTTGAGATGTAAATAATAAGATAATTTAAATATTTGCAGGAACTTGACCATGAATTTGAACATTGACCTGCGCCAGCAAATCCTCCCTTCTCATTTTTCTCTATTACCCAATATGAGTCAATGATATCATCAGCCCCCAGCCATCTAGTTGATTAGTCTGCATGCAGCTTGAGCAAGTACATGTGAACAAAGCAGTGAACATACACTGGAAGACTCATTTGGCATTTTAAACTGAGATGTAGCAGATGAATTTGATCTGAAATTTGAATGAAGTTGAATTGCTTACAGATAATGCCACCATAGTTACAATAAGTACATATCTCAGGTTGTAAGAATAAATGTGACTGATTCTCATAGTTATGTTGGCACCATCATTGTATTTTTGTTGTTTGTTTTTTTTCATATGCAACAGTACTTCACTTGGGGTGTTCAAATGCGGTATGTCTGTATGTATGATGTACTGCTCACTGTTGAGTCACACGTTTGCTCACCATGTAGAAAGAAAGGAACAGGTGGAGTTATTATTTATTATTATTAGTTATTTCTTTTTAGCATTACTTTTGGCACTGCTACATTCATTTTCATGTGATTGAAAACAGCGAAGCAGTTCGTATTCTCAAACAAGTCTGCAGATTCTTTCTGGTGAGCTTTGCTGTTATAGCGGATCTGAATGTTCAGCCATGCGTTTCTACTTTGTGTGTTTTCTACACACTTTATGTGCTGTTTATTTAATGGCATCTGTTTTGGTGGCCTACAAGGTCTGGCGTGTTCGTGCAAACGGACTACATGTGAAACGGATTATGAACACACTTGGCAGCTTAACTCCATTAGCTCTTTCACTCCTTTGTTCGACTGGCCCCCTTCTTTTCTGTTCTGCTATAGGTAGTAGCAGAATGGATCTTTCTTGTGTTGTCATATCTCTGTAATACTAGCTAGCTGTCCCACTGAATCTTATCAGAAATCACTCAGGTTTGTAACTTGTGGCTCCCCACTTCACTGCTGTGAAGAGAAGCACAACATCGACAGACAGGCATGTAGATACACACCTCCTCGTTGTGATATACTGAATGCTGGGTGGTCCACTCTGTCACCTTTATAGCACCTCAAGCAGCCAGGGAGCAGATATTTCACCAGAGAAAATAGTTTATTTGAGGCAGCAGTGGCCTAAAGTTCAGAGGAGCAGATTTGGCCTTTTGACTGGAAAGTTGCTGGTTTGATCCCCTTGACTGGCAGGAATTGGAGGATTTCTCCTCTCCTCATTTATGAAGGTGCCCTTGAGCAAGTCTCTTAGCCATCAGTTGGGTGAGAGTGCTCACTACCGTTGATGGGTTAAAAGCAGAAGCCGACTATACTGTTGTTCAACGGCTGTAAATTGTGTTTCTTAATTTCAAAATTTAATGAGAATTTCATCAATTTTTTGGTTTATAAATGACCTTGTTGTATTTTTACTTTATTGAAAATACTCCCAGCATATACATTACAAGCAGCTAGTTTAAAAAGTTTCAGAGTACAAGTGTTTGATATATTCTATATTAGAATAGAGTGATACTGTTTGATATATTCTGTATTAGAATAGAGTGATACTGTTTGATATATTCTATATAAGTGACTTATAGCTGCATGCTGGATAATATCAGTTGACATGCAACTTTTGACAGCAGAGTAAATACAGTGCAGTTCAGTAAAATCATGGATGTGCATAAAGGCTTAAATCTTGGGCTACTTTCAAATGATCAGGCTAAAGTCATTCTAATGACATATTAGCCCTAATGATTTTTTTTTTCAAGGCTGTGTGGACATTTTTTCCACGTTGAGCCATGTTGAATAGTGACTGGTGTCTCATTTATAGCATCTCTAGGAAGGTGACATGAACACATAAATGTGTGCGTTTGTAACATTTCATTGACACATTAAAGACAGATACAGGTCACTTCATTGATGAACTTTCAATATTGTCAAATCAGAAAATAAGAACTGAATAATGAGGCTTGTAATGTGAATGCAGTCTAGGTTTTATTATTATTTATTTATTATTATCAAAAAATTATCAAAATAGCCAATGTACAGAACTGATCTGTCTAAATCCTTAGGCTATTGTCCTATTCTGGAAGGCAAGAATTCAGTAAAATGTGCAGCATTACATTTTAATATGCTGTTAAAAGATTTAATAGAATAATAGCTTACATAGCATATTTTAAGAAACATACTGTGTAGACAAGAATCTAGAAATTTTACACTTGTAATAAAAATTGTTCTTTGATAATGCAATGATCTCAGTGTCTGATCTAAAAATGATAATCAAAAGCTCAAAAGTTTGAGTGACAGCACTGCCTGACCACTACTTTTATCAGAGACTCATTCACGGTTGTGTCTTATTTGTAGCCCTGCCATGTCATGATTGTGTTCCAGGTGTGTCTTATATTCCCCTTCTATTTAAGACCCTTGGTCTCAGTCTGTTTTTTTCAGTCTTCTTCAGTCTAATTGTTTAATTGTCTTGTCCTGTTGTCTATGATCTAGATTCCGGAGTTAGTTTGTGTAGCGTTTGCCTTTATCAATAAAGCCTGTTAGTAATTCCACTTCCAACATTTCTTGTGTTCAGCAACCAAACAGACAGAAGGCAGACCGTTAATAATAGAAGTAATGGGGTTCCCAGAGTTCGCTGGCGGCCATCTAGTGGGGTCTCTCATTTGGTGCGGGGTCACAGGAGAAGGACAGCTCGGTGACACAAATGAAACAAATGGAAAAATCTGGTTTGGTCTGTAAATACGTATTTCTATGCATGAAATAACCATAACAAGCAGAACATAATCCATGCAGATCCATTCAAATATGCCTTAGTTGTCTGATACCAATATTTTTACAGATCAGGACATTCTGTAGCAGTTCTCTGAAGTGCTGTTAGATAGTTGGTCATTTCAGTGTCCATTCTAGAGGAAATCATCTAAAAGTCTTAAGTACAGGACTGAAATTCTTCTCCTAATTCTCTGTGTCATGGAACTGTTTGTTAAAGATCTGAACTGTGCTGTGTGTACTCTCTCTCTCAATTATTCATGCCTGCATAGTTCTCACTTGTTAACACGCTCAATGGATGTGCATATTAAACTAATGTAGAATGAACACTCAGTTGAACTTTATTAATACTAATATGCTTTTCTGAAAGGAGCTTGATCCCAAGGCCTTCAAAGGGAGAGTGCACAGCTGTTGTTTTCTTTATTGCCATTTCTGCATGAGGTACCATGATGCCAGGGCATGGGGTCACTGCGCTGTCATGAAATGGGAATGGATTTGTTTTTGGTCAATATTTTGCCTTCATTGAACAACCCTGTAATCTAATTATCCCGGTTTGCTTCTGACAGTCTTAGCTGTGTTAATGGCAATTGAACTGTTACTTAAATGCTAAATTTAATTCTGTTTCTTGGGGGGCTTGTAAATATTACAGTTCACTGGCAAAATGGGGGAAAATGAATTGACTATATTTTCTGTTGCTTTACTTAACTTTAACTTCACAGACTTTAAGTTTATGAAGATCATCTCCATTAATAATGTAGGTTTATTACATCTATTATTTTGTATTCAAAATAATTTTATTAATTGATCTTCTCCTTAGTGGACCTTTTAAAAAGCTGTGAGAGTTATATACAGTATACAGTTTATAGAGTACATGTTTAAAAGAAGAATTCTAAAGAAAAAATCCACAATTTGTTCAACATTTGGACATTTGTAAAATGTTTTTTAGAAATATTTACAGACGTATTGTTCACCAGTGTTGTCAGTTTGTCAGTCTAGAGTTTTTAATTTCTCTAGAATTTCACAAGTTTCATATCTCTTAAAAAAAAGCAATGCCAGAACCAATACAGTATCATTATAGGTTTATATGTAGATTACATATAAAAATAGAATTTATGCATAGGTTCATTGGTGATTTGGGAAAACAAATATATTAATATTTTTTTTAAATAAGTAATATATTTGAATACAATACAATACAATACAATACAATGCAGCTTCTTATCAACAATACAGAAATCTTAACTGGTTATTCAGTGATTCAGTAAGTGCAGTAAACCTAATATAAACATAACATGTACTGTTTCAGGACAATGATTTGAATACTTTAGTGTTAAATGTGTGTTAATCATTGTTAATTATTTGCGTTGGCTCTGTCAAAGTGGTGTCTTTCATCTGATGATGGCTATGCAGGCCATTTAGAACAGAGAACAGTTTTATGTAAAGTTTAGTTTGACTGAGATGTAGGTATTTTGTTAAAGGCAGCACTTTAACAGTTTTCCACACTCTTGTTGTGTCCAGTTCTACTCACTATCAAGATTTTCACAGAATTACACATTGCTACTAAGCTGGGGGACAAAGCCTTGTACATGCTCCCTAATGGTCAAATGAGTCATCACCACATCTTTTCAAGGTGCTGCTAATGGCCTTATTAACTCAACACACTTGGACAAGAACACTCAACTCAGTTCTCACTGGCTAGGATCACACTGAGTGTTGTTGTTGGTTGTTGTTGGTGGTGGTGGTGGTGAGGGGGGGGGGGTGCATTGAGTGCACAGATGGTTGAGGCATCGGTGGCAATCAAATATGCTCTGTCATGATAGCAGGGCAATTCGGCAGCCCCTGTGTGCCATGGTTTTATTGTTGTATAATGCTATGATTTTCTTGAATGCTATTCAACATCATTCAGAGTACAGTTTGAAGAGGTGAACACTTACAGGTGGGACACCTGTTTATTTATTATTATAGGGAAAGCTTACTTCCAGGTTTTGGAGCACTGCTGTGAGAATTTAATTGTATTCAGTGACAAGAGTGTTAGTGAGGTTTACCTCACTCCCAGCTCATCCCATCCCAGAAGTGTTCTCATTCCAGAGAACACAGGTCCACTGCTTTACAGTTCAACACTGGGGGGCTTTATACCCCTCTTTCCCACTCGTGGCATTAAGCATGGTGCCAATAGGTTCATCTTTATCTGCTCCAGAGAGTCCTAGTCTATTGGCAGTACTTCTCTACACAGATTAGACAAGGTGTGTGTACATTTGCACATCTGTGTCAGCAATGTGTAACTAAAAGTAGCTGAATTCATTCATTAGAAGGGGTGTTCCCAAATATTTTGACATAGTATGGCTGGACCACACATGTTGGGAAATGAAGGATATGTTTTCCCATGATATGAGCCTTTTAAAAACACAAAAGATACATGCAGCTGAAGGTGATGCAAACAGTTAAAGGCTAGAGTTCACAGTTAGCAGAATTATACTTAGGAATTGGCTTTCTATAAACAGGTGTGAGCGTCTTAGGTTCCTAACACTGTTTCACTGATGAACAGGTTTGTTTTTGTTTTTTTTACAAGGGTATAGCTCCAAAGAATTCTTGAGGACCCTGTAAGAGGAGTGTAGCTCATCCACAAAGTGAACCTTGTGATCTGTAAAAGGACTCTAATACACATTATGATGCATGAACAATCAAACGGAATGAAGGTCATCCTAGTGGTGGTCTCTGTGGATCTGAATCCAACAGGGATGGCCAAGGACCCCTGTGGATTTCCTGAAGAATACATTTCTTCTTTGTTTCTCCTCAAATCTCCACCCTTGAACAGTGCACATTCATCTTCATGCTACACAAGGCTCAAATTGCTTTACTCCTACTTTGAAATTAAATTTGTTCCATGTCATTTGGGCCCATGAAACATGGTCAAATGCAGGCATGGCTGGATTGTGGGGAGCATCTGAAGCCCAATTCATTGGGAAAACTGTGTCATATTGATAAAACACAAAAGCAAATGAGAGAAAATGAGAGGCTTTGCATTTGTGATCCCATCTCTGTTCGCTGCTCTGGCTTAACAGTTTTGCTCTGCTGTGCTTAAATGTGATTCAATTTTCAGAATGCTGCTCTCCTGAAGAAGCCAGATTTGAAAACGTCATTCTGCATCATTGAACTGGTGCATGCAGGTGGAAAACATTTTTTCATGATCCTGTTACGGTTTAAAATAACTGCACTAAGGAGAGGAGCTGAGTCATACAGTGTGCACAGAGGGAGATGCTGCATGCCCTCTATATGCTGTTATACAGCCCTGCGTTATACAAAGAATGGTCATAAGAGAAGGAGAACTGTTCAGCAGTTCAACAGAAAAGATCACGAAACATATGAACAGTGCCAGAAAGGCCAAACTATTCAAGTTGCATACCTTCTTCAGACGCCCCATATGGTTAGAACAATATCATAAATATTTAATTTTATAGTTGTCAGTCTATTATACATATAAAGGTCCTAAACCATTTTTGATGTTAAATAAGATATATATATATATATATATATATATATATATATATATATATATATATTATGTATAAATGTTAAGTTGAATTTTGAAAACTTTCATTCACTTCTCACGCCATACTGCCTATACTGTATATGAAACTAAAATGCAAAAACCTGACCTTCTATTTACTGATTTTGTCATGAAAAGCAGTACATTTATGTAACTAAATTCACTCATTTTAATGGTTGCGACAGCAATATCTCTTCACATATGAGAGTTAATATCTGTTATTGAGTGTCTTATCCACAAAATAGTGCACCATTAGAACCCCTCTATACATCACTTACTGAACTGCTTTCTCCAAAGTGATGTGTATGGATTGTACAATTTGAAGGATATTGAGAGATAGACATAACTAAACAAATACAAATGGAGGCTTGTGTGTTTTTAGTCAGAAATGTCATTTTCCGTTGAAGAAAGGCTCCGATATTTATTAGCAATAAAAAAGTCTTAAATTAGAATCTTAAAATTTCTAGAACATGGTTGGAGAGGACAGTTAGCTTCGTTTACTCTTGATTGATAAAGTGAAAAGAATCATGCCTGCCAGATCAAAAGAGCTGACTGAGGCCTTTGGAAAGATGGTTATAGATGCGAATGAGTCTCGGGAGGAATCTCAGAAAAGTTAGTTAATCATTTACTTGCAAAACAACTGTCAACATGGCCAGGTCAGGCTGTCCTGACAAGTTCAGCAATCCTAAAATGTCATCACAGTATTTACAGTTAGCTCTTGCCAGAGTTGATGAGTTGATCTACAGTCAGAAAGATACAGCACAAGTTAGATGATCATGGGAACAAAGTGCTTTGGACAGATAAATCCAACATTTAATTGTTCATTGTATCAAAGGGTGCTGAAGGACAATAAGACAATCTGTCCAAAAACTGAAGCTAAAAAATGTAATGGAGAGTTCTGGAATTGCCATGTCAAAGCTGTTGAGATGAAGTGGGGTGATTTGAAACAGACTATGCATATAAAAAAATCCTTCAAACATCCCACAGCTGAAAGAATTCTGCATGAACAAGTGGAAAAATAAAATGGTTTTAAATCTTGATGGTTAAAGGAAATGTGCTTGTTTCAGCCAGAGGGAGAAAAAAATGTTATGGGCCTAAGGCAGGGGTGCAAATCTCCAGTTCTGGCCAGTCTCCAGTGAAATTTGGTAGTTGCCATACTCCCATACTAACATGCCTACTTTGGTACATAAAATGACACAGATGTTATAAGTGAAACATTGGGAACGGTAATATATGCTGATGTTTACATTTGGTAAGCTGGGGGGGGTTCATTTGCATGACAGGCCTTTGCTTATCACAAAGCATGGTCTGCACTCATAGTAGTGATTTAAATCATGACAGGAATCACCTGACAGGTTTAATCAAACTGCAGAATCACTTATCATGAATTGGTCTCAAATTGTCTTTCTTACATTCCATCCAGTTCACTCAATATGCTTTGGAGCCATTACACAGTCACCTTGCCACTCTAATGACTGTTTCTGGGCCTGTAAATACAGAGCGTCTGTTCAGTCAAGCATTAAACACAGGCACATTTCTAAAAGGATGTCAGTAAGCGTGAGCAAACTGGCTGTGGCGACAGCAGAGAGTTGGAGCAGCGGCATGCTGAGGAGACGCTAACGCTTTGTCAACTCGGTAGTCTTCACACCCCAATCCTCTGTTAATTAGCCGTTGTGGGGAGTGTGTGTTCTAGCTGAGGCAGTCAATGCATGTGTTTCTCACGCTTGTGGCTCCTCCTGAGCATGACCTTCTCAAACATGATGGAGGACAAATGCGCAAGTGTATGTGACTTGCAGGGGCATGGTGCTCTGCTCAGGGCATGTTGTCATTTACAGCTCCTGCTTGTTTTATTGCAAAAATGTAACAGAATTAGGACTATCTGAGGCAATGTCTTAGTTTTGTGAAATGGGATTTGTCTCCTTTCTCCATTAAAATCTGTACCAGAGCGGTCCATACACATGCATGACCACCAACTGTGACTAATGGATGTAGTCCCTCAGATCAGGCCATAAATGTCAAACCTGGTTATAAACACCTGAACAATAAGGTTAATTTCTTTTAGCCCCACTATGGATTTCAAGCATTAGGTTAGGGCTAAGCTTATGAAAGCCATACCATGAAGCCTGTACCAGACATTAACATGCATTTTAATGTGTATGTTGTACTTTAGCTGTGTTTCTTTCTGTAAGAGGTCTGATTCAGAGATGCTGACTTGTATGTGTTTTACCAGTTTAATTATTTTGTAGTCAAGCAAAAGATGATAATAAAATAAGGCTAGTGCTGTAATCCAAACAGCCATCTAAAACAAATAAAAATGTAGTAACATTAAGGGCATATATAGTTTTTGTAATTAAAAAAAAAAGTTCTCTGAAGGACTACATGGCTCAGAGGGTTTCCCATTGATATTGGACAGTGTAATGTATCAGTCAGTGATGTGTGTATGATTCAGTGTTCTGTATCACTGTGTAAAAGAGGCATACTAAAAAAAAAAAGAAAAGAAAATAGTAATAATTAAGCCAGAAAGCCAGAAATGTTTTTAGTTTAAGATAACATAGTTGATCAGTGATCCATGTAGAAAATGACTCCAAATGGGAGGATTTGGTTTCAAATGCATCTTGGAGAGACAGGTGATATAAGAAGGCTTTAATGTCTCAGACCACCAGTTGAAATGGTTTGAGTGATCAGATTTGTACCCGTGTGTTTACACTTGCAGTTTTAAGTGGCTTGGCCATTTCCAAATATAATCTTATAATCCAAGACAGATGAAGTGACCAGGAGTAAATGGAGCTGCTGTCTGTATCTGTAAAACTAATTAGTAAGCTATTAGAAACTTTCTGTCATTGGTGCAGTTAGGGCTGGGCGAGCCATAATTGTTACATTTTTAGATGGCCCCATCTGCCTAGGGACTCCTTTATACCTACACCTATTTAAAGTGAAAATAAAGGAAAGTCACAGTGGTGTAGGAGGGTATCTGAGGGTAAATCCATGCTGTCAGTCAATGTGCTGGATGGTGTGTTTAATTATTTTATTGGCTACATTGGAACATAGGGATTTATGGTAAACTGGGATGATGGTGCTGCCTTGATATGACTCCTTTTTGCGATCACTCAGGTTTGTGACAATGGAGTGGTTGGGCTGGACATAAACTCCCATGTTTATTTTACCTTCTGTTTCTCTCCTTAGTTAGACTGTTATAGTCAGATCTGCTGGAGTCGCCCACCACACTCTATAAATCTAAGCAACATCAAACTAATTACATCTCTGTACCTTTTCCGAGTTAATGATGACCTTGAAGAAACGCTAACCTTGAGCTTCTCTGCCCCATCTGAGAAGGATCCCAAGCTCCCTTATCACAACGTCACATTGGTGTCCCACCTTCCGTCTACTGGACCTGGACTCGTTTCCCACCAATGCACCATAAGGACCTCTCTCTACATCACTTACTGAACTGCTTTGTCCCAAGTGATGTGTATGGATGTTAAGGGTGTTCATATTTTACAGGTTTAAGTTGTTTTGATTTTCATCCTTTCTGCCTGTATTAGTCTTGATAAATGGTGGAGATAATAAAGCATTGTACACCTTAAATATTCACAGTTTGACAAACTAGATGTTTGCAATGACACGGATATTAGCAAATCTGTTGCATTTATTTTCCTTCCCTGGGATTAATTTTATTCTCCATTATCAATATTACCTTTGAAAATTACCTTTGAAGGATTGGGCTTGCATTAACAAGCATGCATTTATTTGATTAAAATATGTAAAATAGTTAGCATATAAAAATGTGTCACATCAACATAATTTGAAATTAACTGGTAGACAATTGATGTAACATATTTGCAACCATGTGCAACCATTTGAAACCTACCTTTGATTTGATTGGATGAGTATTAGTGAGGTCAGATACTGATGTTGGATGATAACTCTTAGATCACAAATTCCTCTCTAACTAATTCCAGATATATTCATTCATATGTCCAGAGAATGCAATTCCACAGCTCCACAGCCCAACACTTATGGGCTTTATATCCCTCTAGCCATAATAAGGCATTTTGGAAGTAACTAAATTCACTCATTTTAATGGTTGCGACAGCAATATCTCTTCACATATAAGAGTTAATATCTGTTATTGAGTGTCTTATCCACAAAATAGTGCACCATTAGAACCCCTCTATACATCACTTACCGAACTGCTTTGTCCAAAGTGATGTGTATGGATTGAAGGGTGTTAAGATTGCAGCTTTTAGAGTTTTAAGTTGTTTTGATTTTCATCCTCTCTGCCTGTATTAGTCTTGCTTAGCTTAACAAGTGGTGGAGATAATTGGGTGCTGGTTGTGATTTAGATGCTATTGACTGTCATGGCATTGATTCTTTCTCTTGTGGCTCAGATGTGAAAAGATAATAAGCAACTATAACATATAGTATATGATATGGCATCATATCATAACATAATACAGTATGAGGAGATGCTAGAAATATCATCATGCATAACCTGTTTCAAAATATCATTATATCTTAGCAAGTGAAATCAGTGTAAACAGCACATTAATTTCTATAATAGAAATTATATATTTATACATACAGTATATTTTGTTATTGTATGTTACTGTATTAACTGAAGGGAAATTAGATTAGATTTTAAAATAATGTTGAAGTCAGCGCATTCCCACCTATGTCAGAGACTGAATGCTGGTATTGTTCTACTCTCACATTTATCCTTTTTATTTATTAATTTATTTTGACATGCAAACATGAACAAACAAATCAGATTCAGATTTATTCAGATTCCACATATTTTTCTGTTGTCTCATCATTTTATTGGATTAAACAGTATTTATACTTAGACCTTTCTTGGTCTCAAACATCGGTCTGGTCTAATTTTAGACTGTTTTGACATCTAGATTGTTTGTTGAAGTCTGCTTCTAAAGGCTCTGATTCTAAAGTCTGATTCTAAAGGCTCCTACATTTAGAATTTTGTGATGTGTCTTTTCACACTGTAATTGCTAAGGAGTGTAAATTCCATTTATAGGTGCAGAATATCATAAAATGTGTTCCTATCAGCAGCAAACTGAATCACAATTTGCTTGAAAGAACACTGTGACCACAAGTTAGTTTTCAGTGGCTTGATGTGAGTGTTCACACCTGTCAAAACAGACCTACCAAAGTAGGTGTGAAAGTGCCCTCTCTCTGCTCTCAACCAGAATTTCATAGCAATTTAGTCAATTCCAATTCCCACCCAAAAGGCCATGATTCTCCCAATTGGGCAGTCACACAAAGCTGCCACTGGTGGGAACAACTAGTATGTGCTTCCACTTAGTCACATGAAGCCACTCAACTATTTTGTTTTCAAACAGCCACTAATGCAATGCCATTGGTCAGCTCAACACACTTGCAAGAGACTACCTGCCTATTAAATAGATGCATACATCCTACCTACTCAGAGAGAGAGAGAGGCTGATTGCTCTGCCAGAACTCCTGGCTGTGAATGACTGCCACATCACCATGAAATGAACCTACAATGTCCCAAGCCACCACAACATATACATTTATTTTTATTTCTTTCCTTTAATTCACTACTAACCTGAGATCCACATTTCACAGGTAATTACATTCTGTTATATTATGCATCATTTCTCAGTTTCAGAGTAACAAATGCAGACATCATACAATGTCATAACAAACCTACAAGACCCAAATTTCACTCATATTCATCTGAATTAACTGTGGAATTCTAAAATTTCACAGCTGGGAAAAGTGATTCTGTAAAAAAATCAGCAAATATTATTCCACCAAGTAATTTGAAATGGCCAATAACTTTGATCTGGAAGGAGTAAAAGTCTGGTTCAGACTTTTTTTTAAAGAGGTCTTGATTTTTAACTCTCAGGCCTCCATCACCAGGGTGGCTTGACCAGAAGTACAATAAACTATTTATTTCAGTCACCGTTTAACTGCAATTCAACAACAAATCAATAATAAGCCCTTTGCAATGTGAACTCATTTCATTTCTGTTTTCAGAAGGAAAACAGTTTCCATATGATTAATTTGACTATCATTAACACTGACATGCGCATTTTATACTGGAACATATGATGTACATTGACTAGATGATATTTTCACCTGCCAAAGTATCAGTTTTGTAGCATTTCAAATAGAGAAAAGGCTTCATTGCTTCACTGCTGTTTTTTAATGGAAGTTCCTTGAGAAACTTCGGAGAGCACATGATCCCCTGAATAACCGTAGATTGCAGCTTTGTTTGTGCAATGTCAAAGCCATCAAGCAGGAAATTGGCTGACTAATATGGTGATTTCACACTACTGGCTTTGATTGAATGAAAGAATGTTTCGAGAAAGGACACTAACAACTTCTCATGGTGTGTGCTGTTGCACAGAAATGCATTTGATTAAAAAGAGATGCAGGTTTGGACACGTTCATGGCCTGGACCAGAACAGAAGAGCCTTGTTTAAAGCAGAATGTGTGCAAGTGTGTGTATTTCTGTGTGTGTGTGTGTGTGTGTGTGTGTGTGTGTGTGTGTGTGTGTGTGCCCGCGCATCTTCAGAAAGAAATACTGAAAACAAACCATATCCTGTGTTCAACTTAGCAATATAGAAGCAACCTGGGTTTTTCCATGTGTGGTGAATTATGTCAGATAAACAAGAGATAAAGAGCAGTAAAACTGGACCATACAGTCAGAACAAGCCCTATGTACCTTATATGAGTATTTCAATGTTTTCTACTCTACTTTATTCCCCAGCCTTAATTTATGTAATTTGCTATTATGTTTCACAGATCATTTACAGGCAAGTCTTTAACCCTTATACAATGGCTTAAGTCGAACACCAAAGGCACTTCTATAGTGTTCTGTAAGTACTGGGTTTCAAACATGTACACAAAGCAAGACAATGATGTGAGCTGAAAGGTGAACTGAACTGAGACCGGTCATGTAAGTTGATAGCTGAAAGGAACTGGCATGGAAATATGTGAAATCATGGACTGGGGTGTGAAAACAGGCTGAAGAACCACTCAAGAACTTTGGTGGACCTCCAGCTTAAGGACAAAGAGTCCACCATGATAAAACTATTGAAGAAGATGGAAGAGGCCAATTGATGCCACATGTAGCTCCGGGTTCAGCAGCCGATTGATGGTATTTAACATGTATTCATCTGACAGAGGTTATTGATGGTTCTATGCATGTGTAATTCGTTCTTGGTTTCTTTAGTCTTACTATGGTCCAAGACCAACCTGTGCTTGCAACCACAAAGCAACAAAACAGATGAAAACATCATTGAAGATGTGAATGCAGGATGGATGCAGGCCAATGGTTGCACAAGGAGAAAGGGCTTGTTACAAACAGAAGGTTTCTGGGTGAATGTAAGTTTCTAGGAGGAACATATCTAATCCACTCACACAATTTACATTTACATTTGCAGCATTTAGCAGATGTCCTTATCCAGAGCTATTCACTCAGGTATACTTAGCTAGTTAGAAGAGGCTAACAAGATTCAGTATAATTATAAGTCTTTATTGAGTTAAATGTTCTTGACAGAGATGGGTCTTCAGTCTGCGTTTGAAGACAGCAAGTGACTCAGCTGTTCAGACCCCCAGGAAAAATTTGTTCCACCACTGGTGCCAGATCGAGTTTTGACCATTGCCATTGGGGGGACTGGTACATTTTTTGGCTTTGTAGGCCACCATCAAGGATTTGAATCTGGCAGCTACAGGAAGCCAATGAAGGGAATGCAGCAGAGGAGTTACATGACTGAACTTGGGGACATTGAAGACAAGCTGCGCGTCTGCATTTTGGTTGAGTTGCAAGGGTCTGATGGTCTGCTTAGGAAGGTCAACTAGAAGGGAGTTGCAGTAGACTAGTCTTGAAATGATGAGAGACTAGACCTGAGTGGCCTCTCTAGACAGAAAAGGTTGAATTCTCCTGATGTTGTAAAAGAGAAATTTGCATGACCAAGTCAAGTTTGCAACAAGAACCATAATTGGTCCAAGGCAGATGTAGTGACCAGTGAGTTCTTAAGGGAAATGGTAAGATCAGTGCAACACAGATTATATGGGCACTTTACATCTGTAAAGTGGAACAACTAGGTAGTCTAATAGAGCAGACACTGAGTGGACACCATGTATAAACACTCCAGCAGCTCTGCTGGGTCAGATCCACTCATACCAGCACAGCATGCAATCAGAGCAGTGCTAAGAATGATCTACCACCTAAACATGCCTTTGTGGTGGTCCTGTGGCCTGATCAATGAAGATCAGGGTAAAAGAAAGTTAAGAAAGTATGCAGAGAAACAGATGGACTGTAGTATTTAATTGTGGAGCTACAGAGTGCTCCTTAATTTCCCTGAAGGAAACCTCCCAAGGGATCAATAAAGTTCTATTCTATTCTATTCTATATGGTCAGTGGAGCTGTGAAAGTAGAAACAAGGACATGGTCATAATGTTATGGTTGATCTGTGTTTACATAATGAGGAACATGCAGAAAAGTGTGCTTATACACTTACAAAATAAGAGGTTAAATTAGATGTATGGTAATGATAGTCTAGAAGTAGTACCTCATTCATCATTTTCTGACCAGCTTTTCCAAAATTTGGAAATTGGACAATTCTCAAAAACGTACCAGCTTTCTGACGAAGTTTGTGTTTCAGCTTTTATCACGTAGTATAAGGAGCCTAAAATGGAGTTTTGTGGTAAGCTCAAATATTTTTAGCTTCTTTTTTTCTCATTTTTAGCAGCTCCAAAATGTTTAAGCAGCTGCCAGTTCTTTTCTGTGAGCTTCAAAATGCTGCCCAGAGTGAAAGCAATGGCTATCGAGTAAGCTTCAGATAGCACTATCAAATCAAATCTCTTTACCACAGAGATGGTTGGCCCAGAATAGCTGACAGTACTCTATTGTTTTCACAATCATCAATATGGATTGAGCATTCTCCAAGTGGTCTGGCATGAAATACTGGTGATAAAAAAAGAAAGCTTCAACTAAAATGACTATATGCTGGAAGGCCTTTGAATAACCAAGATAAGTTTTAAAAACACCTGACATTTTGAATATTAGGAAATACAAAAATAGAACCAGACCTACCCAAAGAGCAAATGTATACTTTTCATATAAACTGCTACAAATGTATGTAATCACTATAAGTGTGCAGAGTTACTGAAAGCTTTTCTTCTTGTTACATGCAATGATGTAAATGTCAAACTCTGCATGTGCAGGTAGGAAAGGTCAATATTTGTTCCTTTCCGCTGAATCTATACTCCAGGGCTCTGCTTACGTAAATCGCTTGTTCTGACAATAATCATAGTGGAAGTAAGTCAAGTCTGAAAATCCATCTTTAGCCTCAATGTCCTTTGTATTGGGGGTTAAAACGTTTTTCTGTGAACTAACCTCCATCACTGCTGTCTCGTCAATATGTTCTCTCGGCCATGTGAGGCAGTGATGAACACAAGTATTTGTTTTGGGAAGCAGGTGCTTTAAGAGAGGGTTGTGCTGGACAAAACAGGACATTGTTTCAGGGCCAAGGGCGAGATGAGTCAGTGAAGAGAGAGTCCAGATCAACGTAACTCATTGCGGCTGAGGTTTCGTGTTGTTATCTTCAGAAGGAGGCAAAAGTGAGCTCAAAGGCCATCTCTGTTCTTTTATTAATGCTGCTGAAACAGTAACAATGTAAGTGCAGTTGATTTATGTATATATCACTTATGACAATAAAATGCATTAAAAACAATTATTCATATGACATTAAGATTTATTTATTCAGATTAATTCATGATTTAATGTACTGTGTTATTGTTTATTGTTTATTTGTGGGGGTTTTCTTATTAAAAAAAAATGTTTCTTTGATTAGAGTCTGTAGCTGTGATTCTGGATTTCTTTCTTTTTTACATTTTCTTTGATGATGGATGACAGGCACCTAAACTGTGCCGAACAGTGATCATGAATATGCATAAGTCATTAACATGGATTTTGACTGGCTTTTACCAAGGACGTGTAAAAATCCCACAGAGAGAATGTTGCAAGGATTACTGCCACTGTGCCTATAAGAAGACTTTATTGCCAGACCACAGATATTGTGTAGAGAAGTACAGTCTAATGAAACTGGCTAAAATGCAACATTCCAGAAATCCAGGTCAAAGTCTTTACTAAAGACAAAAGAGATAGAAAAAACAAGAGTGGAAGCAAGACTCAAAATGGGAATCAATCCTCTACTTGCCCATTATGATAACCTAAAGGTAATTTAACAAATAATGATTTTCTAAATGAGATTTAAGTCACCAACCAAAATGACCAAAAAAAGAAAGAAAGAAATCTAAGTCTTGACCATTTTTGAAAGTTCTAATGTAGGGGTGTCAAACGGGCCTGTGTGGCTGCAGGTTTTCATTCCAACCAAACAGGAGACCAGCCAATTGATTAAATGAGTGGAATCAGGTGTTGGTTGTTTAAAATGAAAACCCGCAGCCACACCAGCCCGTTTCTGACTCGGGTTGAACCTGTTTTATAGTGACAGGCTAAATTTTGGACACTCCTAGTCAAAATATTTGTTTGTGTGAATAACTAAGAGAGAAAAGATTAACTGATTTGCAAATTGGAAGTTAAAGATGAAACATCTCTTTAACCTGTTAAACAATATAAAATGTTAAACAAGATAACTTCCATCTTTTATTTCTATACTTTCAAAATATAAAAAATGGCCCAGAAAAACAAGTTTGGGCAGCCTTCTTGACCAGTATTTAGCACCAACCTCTTTGCCAAGTATAACAACTTGTAGACACTTTTATCACCAACTAAGGGTCTTTCAGCTCATTTTTCCATCTAATGTGCGAGATTTTGGGGCATCTTGAATATACTGCTGATCACAGATCTATTCACAGATTTTTCATGATGTTTATGTCAGTGAGAACCAATGCAAAATCTTCAATGTGCCCCTAGAGATCGCTAGTCCATTGTTATATTTGAGTGGTGTTTAAGCCATTCTTCTTTTCTTTTTTGGACAGTGTGACATTTGCTTCCATGATTTGCTGGTATTTAATTTAATTGATTCTTCACTCTTCCAGTCAACTGTTTTCTGTGCCACTCACTGCAACTCAAGCCCAAAGGCTGGTCAATCCACTCCCATTCTTAGCAGTTGGAAAGCTTTCATATGTCTTTTTCCACCAAACAAATGTCCTCAGTTCACAGGACTTGCTGAGATGGTCATTTGGAAATTTCCGACGAGTTAATGATTGGAACAAGTGAAGAGAATTTATGAAACTTTGAAATTTGCATTATCTGGCCCAATTACAACACAGGCTATAGCCCTTGCAAGGCAACTAAAGTGTGACACCTTGTTAAAAGTGGTACCCATACTTTTGCATGGTGCCCATTTCATTTTCACTCAATTATAGTAAAACATTTAAATAAAAAATAATATTAATTAAAATGAACAACAATAATTTTCATGTTTATGTTAAGCTTTTCGGAAATCAGTTCATCTTCTATTCAATCTTTTATTGGGATGTCCAAACGTCTACATGCCACTGTGTCAGTATAGTCTGTTTTCTCTCAGCCAGGGAATGTCAGGAAAACACACACCCACACATACCTGACCATGGACATGCCATTTAGGACATTTCTCTGTCTAACTGCAGCCGTGTCCCACACATGCATACACATTGAGTGGTTCAGTGCAGTAGCGGGCGGTGAGTGATTGATGGGAAAGGAATTGCCCTCCGGCTGCAGCTGTCACACATCTCTACTGCTGAAGATTCCAGCTTATGTCTCACCTCAGCGCCGATATGCACACACTCACAAACACAGCTCAGCTGTGGCCAGATATGTCAAACATGACACAGAGTGAGTTTGTCAGATTAAGGGTGCTCATGCACATAAATATTCATACTCAGATTTCAGAGTTTGTGAAATTAGCAAAGAATACAAATAATATAGCATTGCATCTCAATCTTTGCTGATCCGAGTTCAGAATGCTGCCAAATGCACTATGTAACTTTGGTGAATAAGGTAGGAAAACACTCACAAGAACTGCACAATGCTGCATAACCCTGCATAAGTCATATTTATGTAATATTATCTTACTGTGTATGTCCACATCTTTCTCTCACTTTCAGGAATAGTTAGGTATTATTCAGCTTGTCCACTTCCTGACTGTAGGGCCAACCTAGGAGCAAGAAATACCAATTCTGACATAAAGATGCTTCAAAACAACATGAAGTGTAGCATACTGTTTACACTGACATTCCAAAAATGTATATAGCAGTATTTAAATTGATCATGAAGTGTGGCATCAGGGAATGTGTTTGGGAAAGCCCACACAAGCTGTAAGGTTTTATCTAGTGCATGAGGCTGAACATGACATTTTAGAGTTCATGTCTGTGCTCAAAGAGGCTTTACTTTTACTAAAAACTAGTATGTTTTCCATTCCAGAATGTGAGAGAGATCAGACAGCAAAGGCAGACAAGACTAGCTATAGATAGAATCTATTTTCATCATTTAACTGACACTATTCATTTGTTCCACCCACAATGTTAAACATATAAGAAGATAAACATGTATATGCACAACAGCTCCAGCCTCCTCCACATAAAATCTAATAAGGCTATATTAGAAGTGGATGCTATAAACTTTCATACAGTACTGGGCATTTGCAGTCAAAATAAGCATTAATTTCAATGTATTAATTGATAGGTTTTACTGTATTAATTAATAGTTATAACTGAGGATGTTACAAATCAAAATAATGTACTTGTGTGACACAGTACTAGTGCTTCTTAAAGACCAATCAAAGACCTCTCATCTTTATGAGAGGGAAGAAATTTAATTTGCCTCTTTTTATGATAGATTCTGTGCATCTTTCCACTGTGAGAAGATCACTCAACACTGGGGGTCTGAAAAGATGTGAGGCTAATCAAGAAGCTCTTATTAAGAAATAGGAAATATCATTTGCAAATTAATCAAACAAACTGCAAAACAGGGAAAAAGATGCTGTAGGTATCTTATGATATTAACAGATTACCTACAGATTTTATAGATACATATTAACCAGGCACGTGTGAGGAAATCACTGTGTAATTACTTTTAGTAATATGTTGGTATGTCATATTTGTTTTTTATAATGTTACATGTTCAATCACCCAAATTGCATTTGTAGAGTCTAGAATCAGGTTTGTTTCAGTTTTGCTATAATATGTAACCTGTAATCTGATGCAGGTTATCTATGCAGAGCCAATGAAAAGAATGCAGGAAAGAAGTGAAATGATTGAACTTAATAAAAATGCACCGATAGGGATCGCACTGTACAACTCCTCTTCACACTATCACATTGGGACATGAGCTCTAACAGAACATGCTCACTGAATATGGCTGGACATATTCTACTTATATCCAATCATTGCACACTTTATCTACACTTGTATATTACTGACAAACTCATGAATGGATGGTCATCACTACTCTTCTATTCATATTTCTTTGCACAGACATTTTATCACACCTATACAACAGACATGTTTACTGAGCCTTCATTTGTACTGTATTTTTACTACTGATACCTGCATAATGTTCATGGAATTACATTTTACATACTTAATACTCATAACAGCACATTATTTGTTCTGTAGCTCAGTAGCTGTATCTTTAGTTTACTGTACTTTAATATATGTCTTATTTATTCTGTGCTCTTTCTGCTCTTTGTTGTTTATTGTGCTGCTGTAATATGCGACTTTCCCTCTGGTATTAATACTTTTATCCAGAGAAACTTCCAGTTGAATCCTGATACACAGATAATTTAGTGTTAGGAGTCTTGCACAAGGACTCTTGTGTGGTGTAATGTGGTTTTCTTGCCAAACTGGCTTTATTAAACCCTAATCTGCCATGGGAGGCTGATGCTGTTACCCCCTATTCTACACCAGCCCTTGTAACTGTGTACTCTACCTCACTGAACAACAGTGATCTGTTTTTTGACCTGAGTCCTCCTTCAAGCAGGGCCTTAGCACCTCTTTTTAATTATTGACATCACTGACTGCCTCCATGGATTTTTGCCTGATTGTGAGATTACAATCAGTGAAATGGAAATTGTGCCATGGAAAAAATACTTGACCCCTGCATTATGGCTCTGCATTGTTCTCAGACAGATTTTATCAAGGCTTTTCTCCTCAGAGATTATGCCATATAAAGAATCCCCTGCTGCCAAAGCCTCTCATCTTTCTGAAAATCAGAAGCTCATTGGTTGAGGATCTTCTGGGGGTCACACCATTCAGCGGTTATATTTCCAGGTGCTGCATAATTCATTTTCCTTATCAGATGATCTTATACAGAGTTAGTTTCAGAAGAGACACTCTCATGTATCATCCATTTGCTGAGTTTGATGGGTAAACAAAAGTAAACACGGATGCCAAACTCCAAGTGTGGAGGTGACAGAGTCCTCCATGTTATATCAAGTGCATAAAGCGTCATACAAGCACTGCCATCAAGTGAAATCAAGTTGAAAAGTTCTTTCCCAAAACTTAAACATGTGTCTGTTAATTAAAATCATTAAAATAAACACTAATTATTCAGCATTCTATAGACTTTATACAAATTTGCAGAAGTGCCTGTAGAAACACACCAACAAAACATTGACCAGCAGTGCATGAAACTTTTCAATAAGACAGTAAAATACAGTACATATTGATTCATTTTACATGGGACAAATTTCTCATTATGCATTTGTCATAGCTGCTAAATTTAGTAGGGATGTACCCATTTTTTAGGCAAACTCACAAACTCACTTTCTTCACAAGGGGAAAAAAAAGGATTACTTTTTTAATTAACCTGAAGCTCACACTGTGTCTGATATATTAAACCATTAAACATGATGGCATTTCTTTATCAAAGTTATGCATTGTTAAATCTAATCAGAAAATGAGTGTGTACAACATAATGCGTGCTTTGCATTCAAATGATTATTCACAATACAAGCAATATGTCAATATTAGCCAAAATGTTAAGACTATTAAAATTATATTTAAAGACATATTTCTTTCTATTTTTACTTCATACCACTGACAGTAAATAATTACAGCCCGGTGCAAAACCCTGCTTACTTTATGTATCAGAATTCATATGTTGCAAAAATATAACTGAAGATCACAGCCACTTTCAATTTCTAAAAAAATGTTTTAGACATATACAGTTTTCATATGATTTTATACATTTATTTGTTTTTATTATATTCACTTTTATATTCCTTTTCCATTTTAGTTAAATTTAACACTGTAAAGCTATGCAGAGTTCGGCACTTTCTGCCCAACCACAAACTCTACTTCTGGCAGCAACCATTAGTCCATGAGCTGCTGATTGTTTTCTTGTTATGAAAAAAGAAATTGAATACTATGAAAAGCACCCCTATAATAATGGTAATTATTATATATATTTATAAATATATAGTTTATAATTATAATGGCAATTCTTTGTGTTAACCCTTAGGGACCTAGCCTTATTTAATGTGTTATTTTTCCCCATTTTTGACATTGACTTTTTTATTCATAACGAGACACAAGCCATGCCATATGTTGGTATCTTTGAGGAGGCTTTGTGGTCAAGGAATTACTTGAAGTGTAAATACTATCAGAAGTGTAATATCTGGATTAAATTATTTATTAAAAAAGAACGAGCCTTGAAGTATTTTCTCGAGGGTCAATATGGCCAATGTATTAAAAACTGTTTTAATGAGTTGAGTTTTGTGCCGGTGTATAGGTATTCCTGAATTATAAAGCTGAGAAGACAGTATGAATTGGCCCTCACTGTGAGGGCATAGGTCTGTCTAATAACATTGCTAACACTACTCACCATAGTTATGAAATAATGGGGCATAAGGATCATCCCAGAAGCCCCAGCTTCTTTCAATATATCTTCCTATGAATTTCATCTCTACCCACCATCTTCATGACAAAGTTTCACAACCCACCACCACTGTCCCATTGCTTACACTGAGACCATTCAATTCCCACTATATGTACATCCTCTATTAGAAAAATACTTACAGGAGCCATTTACTATCTTTCAGCCTACATTTTGTAGGATTAAAAAGACATGGCCCCTGTGCTCACTATGTTCTCCTTCAGGGTCCTTGTGGGTGTCACGTCACATTGCTCAGCTGTTAATTAAGCGCCTCTATTCTCCATATTTCTCACACCAAGGCCTTTACATTGTGATAGTGTGTCTCTCCCAAGGACACATTTCCCACCCCAGCCCCCCTACTCTCCCAAACCTGACAGGGCCATGACCCCACCCAAGTTCTATACAGGCACTAATTAGGGCACCTTCCCCTGGGTCCTCGCCATGGTGCAGTAAAGGGAGCATGGTGACACAGGAGCGGTACTCAGCTCCACTGACCTTGCTCCCTGACAGCCAAAGGCGTTTTAGACTGCTGCACTGTGCATTATCTAGCACTGCTTCACACAACTTCACACATCTTTTTGGCTCTGCTTGGCCCGGATAGGCTCAGAGGCTTGCATTATAGGTCCTCCTCTTAAAGGTTAAAATTCTTCCATTTTCAGCTCAACAAAACACTCAGGACTGACAAGATTTCTGAAATCTAACGTATTTTAGTCCTTATAAGCAAAAATGTTGGTGTAAGAATAATTTGGACAAATATTTAATATTTATTCCATTAGTTTTTACATCTCAAATGAAGACTTATTTGAGTTGCCCAAGATCTCCTGAAAATGTCAATATCTGACGTGACTATCTCCAATGAATACATTTCTAACATTCTAGTGAATAAAAATACATCAAACAATGAAAATATTTCAAAGTTAGTCGGGTTCTAATGGTTACAAAACAAGTTATTAGTAAGGGAAGCTTTATTTCAGAGTACAACAATGCTTGTTCCTGCTTATCTAGATGTTGAGGTGCTCAGCTTACATTCTAAGGCCTTTGACTAAAGAAGTGATGAAGATGGAGGTCCAGTGTAGGCTGTGAAATTTTGTGTTTTTCATAGCATTATATTTTGTTTTTCATTCTAGCAATCTTTTGCAGCTATACTGGGTTAAAAGCAGTGGGGAAAAAAAGACTTAAAACTGGCCCTGTTTCTATTTGAATTCATCTACCAGAAGAGAGAGAGAGAGAGAGAGAGAGAGAGAGAGAGAGAGAGAGAGAGAGAGATTTATCAAAGGAAAGAAAGAAAAATCTCATCATCTTTGACAGAGACAGTACATCTTCAAATGGTTTAAGGGGTATTTTAATACAACACTTAAAATGTCCTGTGGGTTGTACTGCATTTTTTTCTAAAGCTGGCTGTTCTCTGAGTGGTGTTTTAAAGCATAGTATTGAAATATGAAGTTACTGGAAGGGGGGAAATGTGGTGGGAAATGGTGGAAGCAACAGCAATGACCACAGCCTTGAGAGAATTCTCAAGAGAAGCTTATTCAAGAACTTGGCAGAGCATCACAAACAGTGGGCTTAGACTGGTGTCAGTGCTTCAAGAGCCATGACAAACAAATGTTTGGAAATCAAAGGTCCTAAAGTTTCAACTGAAGAGAGGAGAAGCACAGAAGCCATGGTGTCTGGTTTGTTGTGAAAGTTTCTGCAGTCTATGGTTTAAGGGACTGTGTCGTCCAAAATCAATGCATCCTCTACTAGGAGCTCTGACAAGCAGTGCCAAAAATCCTGTCAAATGGTTTGCTAGCCATGATATTGCTGCGCTTGATTGGCCATCCAGCTCTTCAGACCTGAACCATACAGAGAATCTACGGTGTATTGTCAAGAGAAAGATGAGAAGCACTTGACTGAGCAACACAGACAAGCTGAAGGCCACTATCAGTGCAAGCAGTGCCACATGCTGATTGCTTCCATGCTGTACTGCAATGATGCAATAATCCTTTGTAAAGGAGAATATGATTGAACATACAATCAGATGTTAGACATTTCTGTATTGAAAATCCTATTCTGTTTGGTCTTTTAAAATATTCTAATACTTTGCGATACTGGATTTCTGTTGTTTATTAGTTATAAAGCCATATTGACCAAGTAAAACAAAATGTTTCTATGCATGTAATAAAATATATTTAAATTTAAATAAATATTTGCCTTTTTAAATTAAATGAATTAAAAATTTACCAATTTATGAATCATTTGGAAAAAAAGATGGTCTTTATTGCCATACCTTAGCTGGACATTTACATTTATTAGCTGATGCTGTTATCTAGAGCAACTTACATGGTAAGTCACATTGCAGAGGTGGAACAGGGTAGTGTTAGGAGTCTTGCCTAAGGACTTTTACGTGTGTGGCACAAATGAACCCCAGTCTCCCACATGGTGTGGTGGCTCACTGCATACTTTAACTCATAAGCATACTTTAACAGTCAATATAGAACAAATTATTACAATACAGACATTTTAATTTAAGGAGTGCCTTGGTTTGGAAAGTCCTGTTTTCTTATTGATTATTCTCCTGTTGATACCAAAGAGCACTGGAGCAGTGGAGTGGACAACATTTAAAAGTTGTTTTTTTTTTTTGTTTGTTTGTTTTTTTCAGTATAGAACATGCTTACAATTATCCTTTTAAAATAGTTGACTTTGGTGTCAGGATAATACATTTTTAAATTTAAATTTTACATTTTTATTTTTAAATAAAACTGTATAAATGTTATTCTACATTCTGACACATGGTTATGTCCTTGTTTCTCCTCTCACTGTGCATTTTATCAGCTTACTATACAGGAGCACTTTTTAGTTCTATAATTACAGTTTGCAGTCCATCTGTTTGTCTGCCTACAATGTTATCCTCCTTTCACCTTGTTCTTCAATGGCCAGGACCCCAGAGGACCACACAGATCAGGTAATATGTGGGTGGTGTGTCGTTCTCATCACTGCTAGGTGTCTAACAAAGTATGCAGAGAAACAGTACTACAGTATGTTATTATAGAACTACAAAGTGTTCCTGTAAGGTAAGTGGAGTTAAATATAAATTCCCACCCACTAGGACTTCCTTATCAAACAATGCTACTAGTGCCGGGAGGATGATGACTTGCATCTTTTCAAAACTGCCACTAATTCCACATGACTGAACAGCTGAATAAGCCTGAAGAATAAAGCTAACTGCCAGTTATTTAGTCCACACGTACAGTATTTGATTGTACCGAGCGATAGGGCCATTTGACCCACTGTGAGAGAAAGACCAATTATACTCAGGTAGACTTGTGGGCTACAAATGGCTGTGGCACGGATCACAACCCTACTAACAAACCTGGCAATCTTGTGATGGTGATACCAGGACTTTGAAGAATCAATGGAACTTCTCTTTAACTGTGAGGTTGGACACCAAAAAAACATCATAAATATAAAAGTTTCCATTAGCAGATAAAAAATATTTTGCCACAAGAAATATAGTTGTTGATGCTTTAAGCAAAGAGCCCAGGCAATATTGAGTGTTTATGATGGTCCTTGCAATGTCAGTACGTTGTTATTCATTCTGGCAATACATTCCTTGATCAGTTTCGCACCATGGGTGGAGGGGATTCATAACTCAAAGAGGATGCTGATGTTGGGAACTGCAGTGGGCTACCGGCTATATAGCCACCCATGCAAGTGTTCTTGCAAGAGTTATCCTCCAGGGGCTTGAAGCGAATGTGCTTGGGGAGGAGGCAGCACTTATACCAGAGATTTGTGTGCAAAACTTCAAGCCAATCTTCAGTTATGTTTAGGCCTATGACGGTGGAAACTCTCTGACCTCTACAAGCTGAATGAGGGGTAGAACAGAATGCCTGGCTTAGGCGCACTTTGGTCAGCTTCCTCATGGGCTTGACTGCAAAGGCGTGCATCTTCTTCTTGCACAGGACTTCAGAGAGCCGTCTCTGACTATCTCTTCCACCCACCTCATCCCTGGCTCTCAGGCTCCTGTTCCAGAGTGGTGTGTGGAGGAGGGTGGAGTGGAAATCAAATGCTCTTGCTCGTCCTGTGCATTAAAGTGGTGGGTGAGGGTCACCCTGCCCAGGAGATCCACACGTCTCCCTCGCTCCCTCTCTGCGGCCTACGCGCTGAGTCAGCCGTCAACAGCTATGAAGGATACTCCACTTCTGTGGTTCCAGCTCATGCAATGAGGTCTAAATAAAGCAAACCCTGAGATAATGGTGGAATAGGGGGTGGTATTCGCCCCATTATCACTGACTGAAGTTCGGGTAGATGAATGGGACAGGTGCACCCATTTGTAGACCTAAGCCATGAATAACCTTGAGATTAGTACTAAAATAGGTATCAGAAACATTGTACCAGCCTTGTTAGTTGCTCACACAAACACTATTTTGAGTGCTTAAATAGGAAATAATACGAAAAGGAAATTTAGAAAAGCTTAGATTTTTTTGAGACTAGGTGGTAAACCTTATACACCTGCAATGTTGTACATATGCAGTGTCATCAAACACGTGCAAGGCTGGATTATTAAAACGATATACACTGAGCAGACATAACATAATATTGTCTAGTATTTGTAGTGGTTCCTCCCTGTGCCACCATAAATAATCTGACTATTTTGAAGTATGGACTTCACAAGACCTCTTTAAACCTCCTGTGGTTTCTGGTACCAAGACGTTGCCTGCATTTCTTTTAAGTTTTGTAAATTGTGAAGTGGGGCCTCCTGTTGCCTACCTTGGACCACTTTTTGTAGATACTGACCACTGCATGCTGGGAACATGCCTATAGACCTGCCTAATGTTCTGGAAATGTTCTGACACAGTAGTCTGCCCATCATCATTTTGTTCTTATCAAAGTGCCAAGAACGCTTTCAACATCAAAATCAAGAACTAACTATTTATTTGCTATATTTAGGTAATCTGCATTTTTTTCACCTATCAGTGATGCTAATATTGCAGCCTCTGTGTGTACATGGATCTCTGAAGCTCCTCCAGAGAGACCTCCAGAGAGGCTTCCTGGTTGCTTGTCTAATTAGTGCTCTCCTTGGGTTGTAAATTTAGGTTTGCAGTGCCATACTCTTTTAATTTCCTAATGGTGGATTAAACATTGCTCTGTGAGATTTTCATAACTTGGGATATTTTTATAACTTAATCCCTGACCTCTCTGCTGTGTTACTTAGTTTTCATGAAGCTGATCGATCACTAATATTCTCTAACAAACCTCTCAGCCTTCACAGAATAGTTTTAGTCATACTGAAAATATATTACACACAAATGGACTCCATTTACTAATTAGGTGACTTCTGATGACAATTTGTCACTTTGGATTTTATTTAGGGGGCTAAATACAAATGTATGCCACAGTTTTAAATTTTTTATTTCTTAAAATGACTATGAATCATTTTCTTTTCAGTTCACAAATACTCGCTACTTTGTGTCGGTCTGTGGGTAACATGAAAAAATGTGGAAAAGTTCAAGGGGTATGAATATTTTTTTCAAGGCAATGTACAAAATCTCATGGATGTGTTCAGAGGAAACAGACCTGCAAGCTCTAAGAAGCAGTTTTCCCACCTATCTGGTCAAAGTGGTAAACCGTTTGACTGATGTGAGTCTGTAATTTTAGGAGACACTAGGAAAGTAAATGCTTTTTTTATCCAACTAAATGCCAGCTACTGACCAGTAGCACTACTGACCTTTCACACTATGACAACAGTAATTACGTTTACAGGTATAAGATAATCTGACTATGTTTGCACGAGCTGTATATGTATTTGAAGTTCAGTTCACACGCATGTCAGCAAAGTGTGTTTCTCTAATACATTTTAAAAATTAATCTGTATGCACATGATTCACATTCATTGTTTCAAACATTGTGTTGCACTACATCTAACTGATTAGGACTATATCTTTGTAATGAGGTCAGTGATCGACCCCAATATTTCACAGTGGCGTTCATTTGCCCAGAGAAGCATACTGTCATGTGATTCATCACAATAACATTAAATATCATCATATTTATTTCTTTGGAGCCATACTATTTCTTTCATGTAGCTCTGTTGCACTAATTTCACAGTTGCCACAAATGCCATTAAATCAATGTCGAAATCACTTGACTGAGCATTATTTCAATATTAATTCAATGATATAATTTGCTGTGCTTGCACATCCCCAACACAGTTAACCACTTTGTATCTTACTCAAATAGGAGCCTTCCAGTGCATGTTTTCTGTCTTGTCCATGTGTATATGCTCAACCTGCATGCAGACTCTGACTGTTCTCTGACTGGGGGTGGGACTAATGTCACTATTTGCATTATAGAGAAAAACAAGAATTGATTGTTTGCCCTCTTTCTTTGCTCACACAGTGATGATATAATAGTGATGCATGTAGAAATAACAATAAATAGAGTATTCAGGTTGTTTTTTATTCTATTTTGAACCACTGCCAAGTATTATGAACAACTTACTATATAATTATAATATCCTTGTCAATCTAATAATTACACATAATTAATCAAAATTATTGCATTTTCTGCTCTGGGTGATCAGAAAGTCTCCCATATATCAGATCAATTCCCAACAGGATGTAAAGTATTAGCTTTTATTAGGAAAAAAAAAAGCACAAAAAAATTGACATAAGTACATTTTTTATCGAAACATGGCAAATTAATTTTTACACCTCAAATGAAGACAAATTTGAGTAGTGTCGGATCTCCTAAAAATAACTATATCTGGCATGTGTTACCATCTTCTATGAATTCTTTTCAATTTTGGGGGAATAAAACTATGTTGTTTTCTGAGTCTACAGATGGATCATGTTTGGTCTAGCTGCCCAGACCCAAGAAAGTCAAAGAAATAAAGCTGATTCTCCTCTTCTCAATATTGTGCTGGCCAAGTTATTGGATTTTGCTCTCTCCTGAATGGCCACCAAGATTGGAACATTTTTCTTGTGGCTTATTGTTGGACTTGACCTCTAGCTTCTTGTTGATTATGTGTGTGCATTCCATGTGTCTTTGCTGGCAAGCACTGAAGAATTTGGAGTGCAGTCTTCCATCTACCCTCCACATTTGTGGATTTACGTTTATCTTGATGAATGTACTGTAAAGGAGTCACCCCTCTCCTACCACCAGCCCCACAGTGATCTTCCTTTTTACATTCAACACTAGACTTTTAATATTTTAGAAAGTATTTTATCTCATTTTGTGCATCTTATTTCTGTTATGTATTTGTAATTTTATTTCATGCGTTATATTCTCATTTGAATCTTTTGTTGTAAACATTTTTTTCTATGTTTAGATTCTCTTTTAGTTTTCTTGAATATACTTGAATACATTTTTATTTTAATATAAAACACTCAGAATGACTTCTCCTTTAAAATAGACAAATAAACTTGATTGCTGTGTTAATCATGTTGTGTAGTAAAACTATTTAGGAGAACAGTTAAACCTGAGCCTTGGACTGTAATGTTGTTGGACTGAATTTTGATTTAATGAGCAGGCTTTGCTGCATGAAATCAATCATTAATCATGGTTTTGTTTTCTTAACATGTAATTATGTTTCTCATCTTACTTTCCTTGTTATTCTCCAGTTAAAACCACCTCATCCATTTTAATCATTTGCATTATTTGACTGGTGTGAAAAAAGCAGTGCTGAGCAATCTGTTATGTAGTGTGATTAGCAAACTGTCAGCTGTCTCAGACTGATATTTTTGTCCATGGAACAATAAAATTGGCATTCTTTACCCACCCACGAGATGAGCAGAAAATCAATGAATAGATATTAAATATATTATATAAATGCTTTCTGCTTTTTATTGAATGATACACATCTGACATCTATATAGATTTCAGGTAAGAATTAATTGCCATTCTGTCAGCTCTGTGTTATCTTCATAGGTGTTGGGCAAGTGTTAATTACTATTTTGATTTCTTTTGACTCCCCTTGATACCTGATCAGAAGTTGATTGGACCTGTAAAATCATTTTTATTTAATTGAGGTCATGTGAGGATATGTGAAATAAATCCATTAACCAGTACTTACAGTTTGCTCATGGACTTTACATATAGAGGTGGTAAACAGGGTTCTGTGGCACAGTGCCGTAGAAGAACCATGTTGGGTTCCTTAAAGAAATCTTACAGTTCTTTAGAGAATGTCGATGAGATTTAAAGTTTAAATAAGCTTTACATAATTTGCTCTCTGTCTGTGGAAATTGGTGATCGGCTAGCAGGTGGACAGTGGAATGCTGAGATCTAACAGATTATTTTGGATTTCTATTGGAATGGTGGTTTTGAACACTGAGCTAAAAACATAATAAAAGGATTGTGGTGTCCTTGGATGGTCGAGGTAGAAGATAAGGTGGTGGGCCATGTTCACCACATCATCATCCCATACCTATTGATCCAATATGCAGAGGTCAAAGTAATTTGTATGTAGTCAGTCAGTAATGGTTGCTTTTAAGAGTGTGTTATTGAGGAGCATTTGGTGCAGATGGGTTTCAAAAGAGCTTCAGGGATTTGTTGAAGATAAGGTAAGTCAGGTGCAAATTGATCAGTACAGACCTTCAGACAAGAGAGTCAAACACCATACGGGTGAGGTGCCTTTCACTTTTTCTCTCAAAGTGTCAACACAAACCCTGTTCACAGTTCTTTATCAGTATATTACAATTATCACTGCATACATTTAAATTTAAATTTTTACATGTACAAATAGCCCAAATAATGCCTCAAATTATTATTAATTTAAAATTTCATACATTTTTACATACATTACATGCAAAGCTTAATACCTTTCTAATCAAACCCATCAGCATTATGTCACTTTTGTAAATTAAATCTTGTACAAAAATGAACATTTTTATGATTCAAACATTTTTGTGAGATGGTTTAGTACCCTATGTCTGAATGTCAAAGACAAAATAAGTGCAATCAGGCCTTTAATAAATGCAGGATTAAATCAAGTGTTCTTGAAGGAGATTGGTCTTCAGTTTCCATTTGAAGACAGCAAACACCCAACATGAAGGTTTATTGGAACAAACTGGCAAAGAACACAGTAGAGGAGTGACACTGCTGAATTTAAAGATGACAAAAGATTAAATAAACACTTGCATGACCTCTTTAGAAAGAAAGGGTTGAATTCTCCAGATGTTATAGAGGACAAATCTGCATGTGACCAGCAAAGAAAGGAATGGCAAGATCATGGTGATGGCAAGCTTCTTGTTCCAGGCATGCATAGCAGCTGGGTTTAAGCTTCAAATGATGGGCTGCCATCAGTGATATGATGTCAGTGAGACATATCAATATACAAACCTTGGCAAAAATGATGGAATCAACAGTTAGATTAAGTTTTTTTTTTCAGTTGTTAAATTTTGTATAAAAAAAATAGAATTTAGTACTTTACAGCTTGAATTCACTGATGCATGGACATAACTAATGACAAACAGTATTCTTCATCAATCCATCTCCAACTGTCTCTTAATGCTGTTGCCAATTCAGCTTTGCTGGTTGGAGCATTGTCATTGACCAGTTTCTTTTTTACACCAGAGATTTTCAACTGAATTGAGATCTGAACTATTTGCAGGCCATGCGAGTGACATTATATGTCTTTCTTGAAGGAAAGGTTTCATATCCTTTGTCCTATGGCAGGATTCATTATCATCTTGAAAAATGAGGTGATCATCACCAAACATCCTTTAAGTTGATGGAATAAGAAAAGTGTAGACTTTGACATTTATTGAAGATGTAATGACCGTCATGTCCCCTGTGACTTTACCTGATATGCAGGTATGTTTTCTTTAGGCCGTCATCTTTATAAATTTCATTGGACCGAACAAAGTTTCCAGCATCATCACCTTGCCCACTGCAGATCCGGGATTCACGACTTTCATCTCATCATCCACAGTCCATGATTGCTTTTCTTTAGTCCACTGTAGCCTTGTTCTCTTCTGTTTAGGTGTTATGGTAGCTTTCATTTGGCTTTTCTGTTTGTAAATCCCATTTCTTTTAGGCGATTTCTTACATTTCCATCACACACATTGAGTCCAGTTTCTGCCACTTGTTTCTCATTTGTTCTGTTATGCATTTTCTGTTTTCAAGACATACTGTTCCCATTTTGTCTGTACTTGGTCCAGATTTTGACACTGCTGACTGGAAACAACCAACATCTTTTGGCAACATTCCGTGATGATTTAGCTTCTTGAAGACGTTTTATAATTCTCTCCTTTGTTTCAACTGACATCTCTCATGTTAGACCTATGATTCATGTCAATCCACTGTGTGCAACAGCTCAACATCTCCAAGGTGTGAGAACTTTTTTAAATGCAGACTAATTAGCAGATTTCTGATGCAGGTGTTTGTTTTAGAACTGCAAAATACAGAGTAATTCCATGATATTTTCCTCAGAATTTAGTGACTTCATATTTTTTTCCTTCTGCTTAATCTAAAACACAATTGTGACTGACTACAACAATTATATTTCTTTCTTTTTTAACAGTTTATTAATGCCAGAAGGCTGAATAAAATATTGATAAAATATAGCTTTGTGGCATATCTCTGTGATTAACTTTTTTTCTACAAAATTAAACAATTGAACAAAGAACTTCCTCCTGGAGTAGCAGTTCCGTCATTTTTGCCAGGGGTTGTACAAGTAATAACCTAGGAGTCAGAGGATGGGAAAGAAAAATGATTTGGGTGCAGCATAGCAGTTGCAGGAGAACACTTATGAAAATATTACTGCATCATAAGAGAAGTGTAAACAGTGAAAACAGAAGAATATCGGTAGAGTGTCTGTGGCAGATGCTGACTCCATGTTAGTTTCATTTTGGATGGTACATATGTCTTTGTGTTGTAGATATTGCAACCCCTGATTCAAAGATGGTCAAACATCTGTCTTTTGGACAGTCTCATTTTTCTGTTCCCTGTCCACCTATTAGTTCACCTTTTGGAGAGCAGCTGAGGTTGGGTTTTGCGTATCATTGACTCACAGACATGTCGAAACAAATACATTGAATTTAAATGGTTTAACAGCATTGCCATACGATCTCATAACTCACCAACCAAATGACCACCTAATTGCTCGTCAATTAGTATGTTCTCACATTTGCCACGAACAACACTGTGATCAAAAACAACTTGCAACCGGAGTGGTCAGCACAACATTTTCATTTCCAAAAAGTAGGAAAAATAAATCCCATGCTTTCTTTATGCTGTGCCAATGTGATGCATACATTAGCAGTAAAGGGAAGGGTATTATTGAACACTGGGAGTGTAGGCATAGCATCTGTAGCATTGTTCTTTTAGTAAAACACCGTTACTACTGAACAACAAATTCTGTTGCTGAACTTTGCAAAGTATATCCTACTGTGAAGCACCATGACTCTTTTAGAAATGTGAACTGTGATATTAAAGTCGATAGAGAGATTTATGAGTCCTATGTTGCTGAGTGTGACGTGGGAAAACCAAAGCAAAATCTCTTTGTGAAAATATGCTCCATACTCTGTCCAGAAACATAAAGACTACATTCATTAAACAGCCTGCCATTTTCAGTGGCAGGAGATGCTTCAAACAAAGGTGCTATGAAGGGTTTTCCAGTTGTCCTCAGATACTTTCAGTTTGAGAAGTGTGTGCTGCTTGAATTTTACAGTGATACAAGTAAAACATCTGACACCATAATGAATCAGCTTTTATGCAGTGTGCCACTGTAAACTACAGAAAGCACAAGTGTTTCAAAACTAAAGCAGTCTAAAAATGACATGTTGCAGCAAACTGTTTGGCGCACGCAGTCCACAATACATCCAAACCTGCTGCAGGAAAAATGGATTTTGATGTTGAAAATATTGAGCTCAAGGTTCCCAGCCACTTCAACATTTCAGCGAGTCGGACAGCACACTTGAAAGAACTCTGTGAATTTGTTCAAGTTGATGAATGCAATCTTTTATGCCATGTTGTGCTGAGGTGGTTGTCATTGCTTCCATCTATTGACAGGATATTTCAGAACTGGATGCCCCTGACAAGTTACATCCAGAGTTTAGGAGAGGAGGAGTGACCCAAAGTTCTAGAGGCATGTTTTGGAAAGAATGCCTGTGATGTGTCAGACGTTTTCTTTTCCTCGGCCAAGCTCTAAAGTTATTCACTGACTGCACTGAAGCACTGGAAGCAAAATCATTCTGCATTACCTCAGTGTATAAGCTGATGACAGATCTGCATGACAAACTTGAGAGAATACTCAGGGATCACTTTGTTTCCTATGCTGTGAACACCAGGCTGAAACGGCTTACTCCAGATCTAGCAAGAAAGTATGGGGCTGACTTCATGCTTTTCTATAAAAGGGTAAAGAAATACTTAAGTGACAGGTACGACTTTTCTGATGCAAGCTTTCATAGCCAGATATCTGTATTGAGTCTTGCAAGGCTTGTATCTTTTGAAGAATTTTGTCAAACAGGTCGAAGCTGCCATCTAAAGGACATTGATATAGATGGACCGTATGAAGAATATGCCATTGTTGAGGTGCTTCTCAGTACTCGAGAGGTAGAGAACTGCAACAGTGAGCAGAGGTATCTGAAGTTATTCATCAAGTCTAAGGCGCCCCTCAAGAATCTCAAGATTGTGAGTGCCTATGTATTGTTCATTCCACGCAGCAATGCTCATACAGAACCTGTTTTTTTTTTGGTTTTTTTTTCAGTGATGAGCACCACATGGAGAAATTGTATTGAGGTGTTGGCAAGTTGGCTAGGTCTTTTATATAGGTTTTGATATAAAACCACCCCCTTGTGGTGTGATGTGCACCTTCTTAGGGTTATGAAAGTGACCAGCTTGTGGCCAACCAAGTGGCCAACTTGGTTCCTATCATCAGCACTGTAAAGATATGAGTAGGTTTTTCTACAATTAACCATTTCACACAGAACCACTCAGAATGAGTTTGATTAAATTATGCTAATACAAGTTTTTTTCCTAGACCCATAAATTCATGAAGTATATTTTTAAGAGTGTGGTAGAGACTTACAATTCATTTGTTTTCCCTCTTGTTCTAGTGTTTGCTTCTTATTCTGCAGTCCTGCCATGTTGTATAACAGTTGTTCATGCAGCCTTTGTATCTATAGCCTTTGGCCATGGTTTCATCACTGTGGAATTAAAGCAAAGTGATCATGTCAAAGAGAGTGCATACTTGGCTTCCATTTAGCAAGAGCACTTCATAATCAAAATAACTGCATATTCATCTGACATGCTTTTAGTTGTCTTTGCACTTCACAATTTCTTTCTCCATTGTCCTTTGTTCTCCCTCACATTTTGCACTACTTGTCCATTCTCACACAGTTTCTCTCTCTATAGCAGGGGTCTGGAACTCCAGTCCTGGAGGACCGGATTCCTGCAGAGTTTTGTGCATTTCCTGATCAAGCACACCTGACTCAACTCACCAGTTCATTGCCAGCTTTAGTCGATGTGCTGAAGCAGGGAAATCAGCAAACTCGGCTGGACTGTGATCTATAGTCAGAAATATAGCTTTTACCCCATAGACTGATTTCCATTACATCTAATCTTTATGAATAAGTGAGGGAAGACAAGGGAAACAACCCATATCAGCATCATTTGCTCAACCAGTAGTATGGCAAAGACTCTGAGCACAATATTAAAATGTGAATTATTTAAAAATAGTTTTCTTATTGCTGTGCAGTAAGCTGGTTACGTTGCAAACCCCTGGTGTGGCATATCTGTTGACAAAATAGTGTGGACTTGCATCTTACAATCATTAAACAGAATGTTTAATGAAACACAAATGAAAGCAAGTTTGATTGTGCTAACTGATCACTTGCTACTTTCCACAGAATTTAATGTTCCATGAGAAATTTGCAGAAAAAAAAAAATAAATAAAAAATAAATAAATAAATAAATAAATTTGTCCAGGTGGCTTTAACTTGATATCTAATGATATGATCTTGTCTTATGGTAATAGGTTGTAAATATTTTCTATTGTTTGACATGTTAGTGTGCTGCTTTGGGGAAAAAAAAAAAAAAAAAAAAAAAAAAAAAAAAAAAAAAAAAAAAAAAAGTAGTACACCAAATTCTGAAAATATCCCATGTTATGTTTGGGCAGACAGAGCAGAAGACTACGGGTGTCGCGGCAAATGCAGGGGGTTATGATTTAATGAAGTAAAGAAGAAACAAAGCTGGGACACTAACAAAAACTGGGGAACTTAAAACTAACACCAAATTACACAAACTAAACCAAGACAAACAAAGGAACCAGATTTACAAACAAACAGGATCTACTGAAACAAAGACTACAAACAAACCAACCAAAACAAGCTAGACTTATATACAGAGTTGTGGAACAAAGTACAAACAAAACAAGCTATACTCACATACAAGGTAGTTAACAAAATGACTGAGGAAAAACAGACGCAGACAAAGGGTCTTAAATACAACATGACATTGCTCACACCTGGGACATGATAACTAGGGGGCAGGGTTACTAATCAGACACAGATGGGAATGGGCGGAGCAAGGGAGGAGACAGAATCAAAACAAAAAACCCATGTGCTTAGGAGCACATGGGAAGAGACAACTAGAACACAACAGACAGAGGTGAACAGGACTGACAAAGGGCAGACATGACCACACAATTTGCCCAGGCCTCTAAAGGTTCGTTCTAGATACATATAATAGGATTGCCAACAGGTAAGAGCAGAGCTGCTTTATTATGTAAATCTAGATACAATGACATGCAAAATATGTTACTGTGCTGTGTAAGTAAAAGATTACCTGCTTTCCAAACCTATGAATTAGATATTTCTTTAATATTTTAGATAAGGCTTTTTATTTCTATATTTTTCAAAAGTTATGGTATCCTGCATGAACAGTACTTTATAAAACTCTTTTGTTAAGTGTCATAGCTTGGAACTGCTTTTTGTAACCAATCTTTCAATTCTAATTGCTTTGTTGAAGTCTAGGCCACTATGAAGTTAGGACACTATGATGGCCAAGGCACAACCTGGGGCGTCTGACTTTAAAGGTAGTCTATTATAGCTTTTGTGGTTTGTTTAGGATTATTGTGCTGCAGTCGAAGCCATCCATTTCAGCTGTTTTGCAGGCATTCTGATGTTTCCTTTCAGATTTTGCTAGTATTCAATTGAACACATTCTCCACCATATCTGTCGACCGCCATTTCTTAATTTTCTCATGAACTAAGGAACTGGCTACCTGAAAATGCTTTGTTCTCCTGCTTTTAGGGCATCAAGTACTAATTTTCAGAGCTCTAGGCAGCTGATTGGAAAACCAATGGCTGCTGATTACTGGGTTTGAGCAGTCAAAGTGGAGTCATTCCTGCTTTGAATGGTTCATTGTACATTAATTTAGTCAGTCAGTCATTATCTTATCCACTTATTCCTCAATAGGGTTACAGTTGACACAGAGCCGACCTGGAGTCATCAAGCACAAGGCAGGAATACCACCTGGACAGGGCACCAGTCAATCGCAGGGTACCACACACACACCTCAGGCCAGTTTACCATGTGCATTTTTAGGAGACAGGAGGAAACCAGAGTACCCAAAAGAAACACACACAGACACAGGAAGAACACAGAAAACTCCTCACAGCGAACTGAGCTTGGATTGAACCCACAACCCCAGGCTTTGGATCACTGGCACTGCATTCTTTGAAGTGATGGATGTCCGATGCCATTGTTTGCTTTTCAAGGTCAAATTAATAAAATAGACTAAAATGAATGCAGCCAAATCCTCACAGTTATTTTTCAATGTGCACTAGTAGTGTAAATTCATGCCAGATAATTATGCATCAGTACCCTTTTAATTGACTTCAGAAGAATCGTTGGAGATATTCTGGAGTTAGTGGTACTCTGGCTGCCATAGTTCATCCACTGTGAAATTCCTCTTCTCAGATTCAGTTAGCAGCTCTTGTGTTAGCTGTGCTGCTGTAACTGTGCCCTGCAGAGTGTAATGGTGGAGCAGATGGTGTGATAAGATCACTGCAGAGGCCATCTCTCAGCCCTCAGCTCCATGTGTGCGCTGCCTGAGGATGCTCATGTGGCTGGCTTCTGTCTGCCATTTTCCAAATATAAACTCTGCACACACATGTAGACACGCACACACACACACACACACACACACACACACACACACACACACACACACACACACACACACACACACACACACACACACACACACACACTTCCGTCAGATAAGAGAGCTGGAAGAAGGCCTGAACACAGATGTGTGTGAACAAAGATGTGTGATCATCTTCATCTCAGCCCATGCTACTCAACTCTGTCTCTGTCTCTGTCTTACTCTGCATTATCTCCCCCTATTCTTCCTCTCTTTTTCAATCTACTGCTTCCCCTCACCCTTTCTCTCCTTCTCTTCTGCCTTTGATTCTTTTTCTAGCCTTCTCCATTTCCAGCTTTCTTCTCCTTTCTTGCACTCTTCTGCCTTCTCTCCACTCTTTCTCATTCTGTCATCATCCCTTTATCATCTCTCTCACTCTCTCTCTCTATCTCTCTCTCTCTCTCTCTCTTCTTTTACTTTCCCCTTTCTCATTTCTTACTCTATTTTTGCTTTCTCCGTCTCACTATTTTACATTTCAATAATTTATAAATGGTTTTGTTTTTGATATGAAGGTATGGATGGTCTGAAGGTCAGTAAAATTCCCATTACTGACTGGCAAAAAGAAATGAAACCTTCATTCATGCAGTGCCACTGATCCACTGATCAATGCGGATAGGCTATATACCCCACTAGCTGACAATTTTAATATATCTCAGTTGCTCAACATATACTGGGCACTCCAGACAAAATTTATGCTGATGTGATTAGTTAAATGAGTAGAAGATAAACTTTTTTTTTTTTAATAAACTTTTTTCCTCCTCATCTTAAGATGTCACACTTCTGTTCCATTACACTTCTCTGTTTTTCCTTTCCTGTCCTAGTTCTGTTTTGTTTCCACATTGCTTTAAGCATATATCTCTGTTTTGTTTTGTTTTGGTCTTGTCTCCTCCCTTGCTCCGCCCCATTTAGTATCGCTTCAATGCCCACGGTACCTTTTTAAGTCTACCATATGTCTGTTCCTCTGACGGCCTCCAGAACTGTGCCCAGGCTGGCTCCACAAACTAGAGAGCTGTTAGCAAGTCCTGGGCCTATGACCGTGCATACGTCCATGTCTGTGTCTCAGCCTATGCCTGTGCCTGTGTCTCAGCCTATGTCTCTGTCTTTGCCTGCTTTTGTTTTTGCTCCCATGTCTGTTCCTCTTTTGGTTCCTGTGTCTGTTCCTGTCCCTATTCCCATGTCTGATTTTGTTGTCCCAGTCTCTGTCACTGTTTTTGTTTCTATCCCCATCAGGGTTATTGTTCTGGCTCCCTTGCCTTGTCCAGTCACATCCAGTTCCCAGTCTCAAGTCCAATTCCATGTCCTCACTAGTGTTTCACAAGTTCCCCATGTTCTTGTCATGTCTACTGTCTCGTGTTCATGTCCATTCTTTTTCTGTCCAGTTCAGTTTGTTCGGTCCCTCTCCTTCGCTAACTATTAATACATAATAAACATGACCCTGCGAGCACATCCGCCTCCTGGCCTTCTCTACAGCCCTGACACAAGAGGAATTCATACATATGTGACTAAGAGAGAATTTCATCATTTATACTATGTGAACTAAATATAGTCTGACCTTTACAGATGCAACCCAGACATGGAAATCAGATATTACAGAGAGAATACAGATGTTACAAAGAAACCAGTGTAATTGTAGTACCTGAACCTACACCTAAACTTAACCTAACCCTTACCCCAACCCTAACCTTAACCATAAGCTTAACCATAACCTAACCATAACTTAAGCCTAACCTAAATCTTAACCATAACCTAAATTTATTAACCTAAAAACCCTTACTGTAACCTTAACCATAAACGAAATATAATCCTTACCCTAAACCTAACCATAACCATAACCATAACCATAACCTAAAAGTACCTTACACTATCCATGACCTAACTATAAACTAAACATAATCCTTACCCTAAATCTAACCTTAACCATAACCTAAACTCAACCTAATCCTAACCCTAACATTAAGCAAAAGCTAAATTTAACCTAACCCTTACCCTAACCCCCACCATAAACTAAACTATCCTTACCCTCAACCTATCCTTAACCATAACTTAAACGGAACCTTATCCTAACCCTAAACTTAAACATAACCTAAACTTTACCTTAATCCTAACCTTAATCATATCCTAAACTTAACCCTTTCTATGTTGGTGTTGACTGGACAGTAGCTTGTGTGACCTATCAGAAATATGGTCCAGCAGTTTGCTAGATATAGGTTATTGACAGAGATGAATGTTCAGATATTGGACACAATATGCGTGGATGCTGGAGTTTTTGAATCTTAGCTGTACAGTTGAATGTAACTGTTAGATCAGTGAAACTCCAAGTACATCAGTAGTAAGTATTATCACATACCATCTAAGCATCTAGTAAGGTTTCTGAGTTATATAGAACCAATGTCTATATCAACAGAGAGAGAGAGAGAGAAAGAGAGAGAGAGAGCGAGAGAGAGAGAGAGAGAGAGAGAGAGAGAGAGAGAGAGAGAGAGAGAGAGAAATATTTAGCTTAATGTTGTGAATGTAATGTTGAGTATATCAGCCAGGTTCATTTATATCTCAGCTTATCTATGTCCCTGGAGTTTATGCTTGAGCTCTGATGACATCATTGTTAATTTTGCCGCAGCAACATTTGAATGAGTAGGGAATTAAAGGGTTTGGTTGACATTATTCTGGTAGTGGATGTATGTGGTTTTACGTTAGGGGGGGCACAAGACACAATCTGTTTAGGACCGCAGGAAGACGAGGACCAGCACTAAGGACAGCTTTCAGTAATGTACTGGCCAGAAAAAGCAGGCTTCCACAGCTGCATCCTTGACTTTAAATCATGGTCCCTGATCATTCCTTCTCTTTTTCATTTGTCTCTCTCCTTTGTTACTGCTAGTTCTCTGCTCCTCTAGAGCTTTAATTCTTTTGCTGCACTCAGAAAGTACTCTGCTTCTGCCTGAGCCCTTCAATGCAACATTTAATTAACCCTGTAATTGTAGCATCAGGACCATATTAACATATCAAATGAGTGCCCACTGGGAAATAAAGGGAATACAGGTTTAGTTTAGCATTGACTAACACAGCAGCCTGTATCTTAAAAAAGGTAAAGGGCCTGAAGCAGGTGCTTTTTCATAGTGGTCATTATGTGTTGGAAATGTATTTCGATTAATTTATTCCTTTTAAGTTTCTCTGAGCTATGTATTAGCATGAGGAACCAGGTGACGGCTGCAGCAGGTGATTACAAGGTGATGCACCCCTTTGTGCAAAATGCGTCAGCGATAGATGCATGATTCATTTCTCTTCAATTTCATGTGTTGCTGATTATACACATGCATTCAGACCTGCTGATATGAGAAGACAGTAAGCATAAAGACCTTGTGACATCCATCCAAGACACCCCCGTGATCATGTTTGGCATAAGCAATGACCCACAGCTTTTTCCAGGAGACTTCACCTGGGTAGCCTCATCAGTGAAGACAGCAGGGTGCAGAAGAAAGGCGAGGGCAGGAAAAGCTTGGGGTGGGTGCTCTGTGTTTCATACCATCTGGAGGGTCTGGCAGAGCAGTTTTGAAAATGAATCTTACTAAATTTACTAAATCCAGGCAGTTGCATTGGTTTAAGTAGTACATATTTGTCAAAACATAACCTATTAAAAAGGATAAAGTTTGCCACAAGGACTCTGTCCCTAGATAACTAACTAGCTATTTACTAGCTCTAAATAATAATAATAATAATAATAATAATAATAATAATAATAATAATAATAATAATAATAATAACTAATAATACTTGTGTTATATTTTGGAATTTGTACAATACATTCTCTCAGCCTTGGAGAAATTTTCAGAAGTATCCTTATTCAAGTCTAAGTCAAGTCTCTTGTCTCTGGGTATAAGTCTGATTTGAGCCTTGACATCCTGGGAACAAAGTCCAAGTGTAGTTCACATTAAGTCTCAACACTTAATGTGCACTAAACTTGGACTCTGCTCCCAGGAAGCTGTATGTAAGTTCAAGTTGAGTGTTGAGTCTCTTGATGTAAGTGTGAGTTGAATCTTAAGTCTGTGGGTGAGTTTGACTAAAGTTTTGAATCCCTGATTGTGAGTTTGAGTTGAATTTTGAGTCTTCAGGTGTGAGCTTGAGTAGAATCTTGGGTCTCTGGATTTGAATTTGAGTCAAATATTGAATCTCTTGGTGTGAGTTTGGGTTAAATCGTGAATCTTTGGATGTGTTCAATTCAGTGTTGACCCTCCGGGTGTAAGTTTGAGTTGGGTCACCAGTCTCTGAATGTGAGTTCATGCTGAGTGGGTGGGCCTCTCTGTGAGTCTCTATTTCTATAGTATACTTATCTTATTAAGTGTTCTGTAAATGAAATGATGCAAACCCACAAATAACCCATTTTAATTCCAAGTTGTGTTGTAGGAAACAGTATACGTGCAAACATATAACAAAGCATTATAGCATTAATTTTAATATCAATGAATCTGGTTTCCAGCTGCAGCATTTTATGTATCATTTAGCCTATGTGTAGCAAATGTGTAAGATTGGTTTATTGTGTTTCTATTACACGGTGCCAGATAAACATGTACTGTGATGTGCCAAAAGTAATTAGGATATCAGTATGCAAATTCATGTGTTATCTTGGAGACACCCACTCCTATATAATATCTTGTGAGTGAGGTATAGCACTGATCAGCATGCTCACAGCAAGTTCAGGCGACATTAATTATTGGAATCTGAGTAAGGCATGGTAGACGGTGCCACACGGAGGGATGGATACCATTTACGAAGTTACATTCCTCAATCCACAGTGTCATGTATGCACCAGGAATACATCGTAAAAGGCACAAAAACCCACAGTCAACAGCTTGGTCACTTAATGATCTCTATAGGTGGTGTCTGGCTAGCACTTACAGTTAAATAAATAAATAAATAATTAAATAAGCCAAAATACATGATACTGTTTTAAAGCCAAACATGCGACGTGAAAGTGAGAACAAATATGCACATTCTATTATTGTAAATTTAGGATTTTAATATATTACATATTTAAAAAACTATTATATCTGGAATGTGGAAAAGTAATGGCAACTTAGAAAATTAGACAATCAAAAAACTATATTATTTGTACAAATGTTTCATGTTTGTATATAAAGGTCAAGTGTGGATTCTTTTTAACCACTGCTATTTAAAGCATGAATCACCAAAAGCCAAAGAAATCCTGGACTATTCAATATTACTTGTTAAGAAGACCCAGCATAATACATTTTACATCTTTGTGTTACAACAATATCTTGCGTTTCCTACTGGATTTTGCACTAAAGGTGGTTGCATGATTAATGTGCCATTGTTTGAACTGTTGATTACATTCTGGCTGACTGATGCTGGAAGATAATGATCTTGGAGCATTCTCATTGTGTGCCTGTCAAATGGCTCCCTGATCTGCTCTGTCTTAACTGTCAACAGTCTGGACTATCCAACCCTGCTGCATGTTCACAAGTGACAGCGTTCCCAACAATGTATCACATGGGGGCAGCTGAGAAGAAGGCTATAGACAGTTTGATGTCAGAAAGAGTGCAAGAACAGAGACAGTTGGAGGACTATTTTCCATGTCAGCAGTAATTTTGTGACAAGACAATTCGATAATGACATGGAACCCCACCCAAGTGTGCTCTACAGCAAAGCTTAAATTTGGCTTGAACTTGAATACATTTAGTGAACCTACAGAGTCCAACTTACACTCAACTGCATTATATTTGAACCCAAAAGCAATCCAAAATGTTCTGACTGATCTGAAATGAAGTGTCTGTGAAACTGAATATCATACCCAACAAACTTCAATCTGAATTTTTTCTTAAAAAATTATTAATGAAATTGGCTATAAAGAAATCTTTGAACTCAACTGTGCCTGGCAAATTTCAGTCTACAATGTAGTCCAACAGAATTCTGCAAAATTCAAAAAATTTACAAAATTGTCTTAATATGATTATAACAAAATTCAGTGTAATTCCAACTGTAGCTTGACAGAAAATCTGCATGTGTTGTAACAAATCTGTGTTAAACAGTCTGCAGTCTTAAAAAAAATGTTTTAAGATGATGGTAAATTGACAAAATTGTTTAACCCTGACAATGTCTAACAACATTCTGTCAGAACCAGACTTTGGAGCAACAAAAATCATCAAAACAACTGAGCTGAAACAAAATTAACCATGCTAAATTGTCTCCTTTGCAGGTAGACTTTGTATTCACCCTGACCATGAAGAATTAAAAAGATTGATGGTTTGGTGGATTTTATATTCAGTCTAAAGTTCATTTGCATTTTATTTATTCATATTTAATCGTCAAATCATTTTAGATGCAATGCACTTCATTGGCCTAACTCACTGATTCACTTCAGCAGACTTTAGAATGGCTTTCAGTGCTTCACACTAGTGATACTTTTGAGCCTAAATAAATGTTACACAGTGTAATCTTGTCATGCTGGCTTCATGGAGCTCAGTGGACCTGCCAACAAAACAGGGACTCCATTGTGGCAGATGGAAATGTGAAGGCAATAAATAGGGGGGGATATAAAGAGTCCAAATTATTTAAAGAAACCACAAACCCAACATATTTTTGAGAAACAATGTTGACTTAAGAAACAAATCCAAACAAACTCATAGTTGAGTCCCTACAAGACCGATTTTTTCAAGTTCTGCTCTGTGGGATTCAGTCCGTTATATTGGGGTAGGTGCTGCTTTCCCCATGCTTAATTGTGTACATGATACTTGCTCTTGGTCAGTGGTCACATTCTTTGATGCAACAACAGGCCAATGCATTTCAATTGAGTCCTCAGCCAATGCAATGAATAACAACATGGTGTGTTTTGTCTCTTATGGCTAATGCCCCTCTTTGGTTACAGAGGTTTTGAGCAGATGGCTTTGGCTGTGATGTTACAGCCTGATTGGTTCTGCAACTCAAAGAGACAAAGAGCACTTTGCTACAAACTACCATATGCTAGTGAGTGGCACAGCATATGCCGTGGGAGTAGAATAGCAGAAGCTACAATTTTACAAGTTTTCTGTGATAGCATCTGCACACAGGCCATTCCCAACCTGAGCTGGCCAATGATAAAGGAGAAGCAGAGCCGCTCTAATCCTAGAGTTTTCTAGTGGTGGATGTTACCATTCTTTTTTTAACCCTTCAGAAATGAGGGATTTGTTCTTTCTGAATTGCACACTGATTAATCTCAGGAGTACAGAAGCATCAGTGAACTGCTACAACAAACTAACAAAACTTGATGCCCTAGATATGGTCATAGGGCTTTTCATAATAGATGTAGTTCATAGGTTTATAGATGTGTCATTACTATCACATTGAGAACCCAAAGTCACTGGAAATAAATTAATTATACATGTTACTGTCACATATAGAGTCCTGTGTTCCCAGGTGCTTCTAGCACATGTGTCTTGTTTTGGTCTTGTCTCCGCCTATTCCCAACTGTGTCCTATTGGTAACCCTGCCCCTTTGCAATCATGTCCCAGCCGTGTTTAATGTTCCTTGTGTATATATATACTCCCTGTCAGTCTGGGGTCATGAGTCTACTTTTGTGTTATCTGTTATGTTAACTGCTTCATGTATTCCTGTTGTATATCAATAAACCCCAGTGTGTACTTCTGATCCAACCTTCCTTTGTTCAGCACCCTGCGTTCTTGACAGTTACATGTCCCATAACTTTTGCCATGTTCAATGGAAACTTTTGTCTCTGCAATTTGTCTCTGCAAACAAGACGGTGGATAATTTTTGACTCGTAAGACAACACAAGGGTTAAATGCCTGTGCGGCTTCAGAAATGGAATGTCCCATCCATCTGCCGCCCACTATCATGCCTCACTCAAACTTGATAATTCACAACATCTTGCCATTAGCAGTGGTACATTCACCCAAGAGGAGAAGATATTATATAAATAATAAAGAAGAAAAATCAATAAATAAATGAACTGTGTAGAGAGGAGTTTAACACATATCAGTTCACATCTGACTAGGACATAATTGCTCATAGTTTGGCCCATTTTTCCTGGCTGTTGTACATTCCCGACGAGTAATATCCTGAAAATAAGTAGGCCAATGTTGAGCAGGTTAGAAAGGAGGTTTCAAACCATATTATCAATATTGTGTTTATGGCAGCGAGGCCAGTGAAAAATCCCTTTTTGATGAATAAAAACCAGCTCCCCTGAGTCATCACGTATAACGATAGTCCATGATCCTTTGTGTACACATTTACCCAAGATGTTAGAAAAAGTATCTTGAACATAGGACCAAAACATATGAACCATAGAACATAAAACATATGCATGCATTTATCCATTTTACAGAAACATATATAGAAATTGGCATTTGGCATATGATTTTAGTATGAACTTAAAAAGAATTGGTCAATATGCAATTTAATCATAAGCTTGCTCTGCCAAAAAATTATTAGAATGCATGTCGTCACTGTTAGAACAGAATCTTTTGTGAAAAAATGATGATAAAACATTATAAGAAACATATCCTTTATTTTCAAAGGGAGCAAGCTTGGATTTTCAAATTCTGGCAAACAGTGATAAATGACAAAATTAAAAAGACATTTTTACTCACATAACAGTTTGCAGTTCCAGAAGTTTTAACTTGATGTGACCAAACCTTTGTATCCCTCTGTAACCCAATGTCACCATTGGTTTTACCTGACCAGTATGAATGCTTAAAAAATCTAATCAGTTCAGTTTTCTTGAGAAAAGAGTCCAATTCAGTCACAGACAGCACGTGACATGAGTTTGTCTCATCCTTCAGAGAAAGGAGAACATGGTTGATACAGAGTGAGATGCAGTCACTTGTGACATTTCACGTTCAGTCAACATGTGTGAAATCTCGAAGAAGGCCTGATTGTCCAATCACGAAAGAGACGTTGATGTGAGAGAGAGAGAGCTAGGTGTGCTTTTATCAATTCCACAGTCTCTTGGGGGGCATGGCAGAGGCTGTATGCTAGCTGAGGGAGCCTATTCGTCACCTTTTTGCTCTTCACACACGTGTTCTGAACACATTAACAGCAACTGGAGAAGGGCAAGGAACATTCCAATCTGTCAGAGAGTAGGAAATAGCTCAATTCCCAAATCCTGTTGAGAACAAGAAAAAATCCACTACAAGGACACAAGATGTGCTTATCATATTAAATAATTGTCTTGTTTTATTCACAATTCCTTAAGTCATCATCTCATTTAATGTTACATAGCATAGATTGTCATGACTATGAATACAGATCAAGTCGTGAGTGTCTGGGGTAGTGTCAATGTTGAAGGTCGTGTCTAGAATGTGAGTTTAAGTTAAGTGTCTAGTCTATGTGGTCCCTTTGGTCGAAGAGTCTCTGGGCTGTAGGTCTAAGTTCAGTCTCAAATGCCTGGGATCTAATTTAAGTCTTGTGTCTCTGGAAAGTGAGTCTGAACTTAATCTCTGGTCTTAGCAAGTCAAGTCCTGAGTCTCTTAGAGTTGAATTTTCAAGGGATCTAATTCAATTCTCTGGGCTCTGATTCTTGAGTCTCTAGAGTTCAAATCTAGAGTCTCTGGGAAGTTCCCTGCCTTTTGTGTCTTTAGCCAGTCCAGCCACATGTACATATTAGTCCCAACCTTTGGAAATACTGGTCCTCCCAAAGAAGGTTTGGAGCAGGATAGCTACATATTAACAGCTGAGCTTGGTAGTGTTGGATTTGCAGTGCTAAACGAGCTAACAGAGAATGTTTAAGGGATGTTTAGCGCTTAGGTTATTTTTCCAGGAAGGTTAAGCTCTAACATTAAATAACAACATGAAATAATGATTTGCAATATTATTAAGGTTTCTTACACTATTGTGCCAGTTAGACAAAAGCTAACATTATGGACTTAAGTAACTTTTTCCAATACTTAACATATAATACTTTATGAAATACTGAAATCTTCAATGTATAATTAAAAGTATGACTTGGGTTGCAGTGAAAATGCTTAGATTTACTGTGTTATTTTGCATAAAATGAATCAGGCTCATTTTCCTTTTACATCGGGTTTTGGAATTGCCCAATTCCCTCTCAGTTATGCCGGCTTTTCTTTTGAGGATACAACAGTGTTGAAATGAACAGTTCCTGTAATGAACTGTCATTAGTCAACTGTGATAAGCTAAATACACTTTTACATTCTAGGTCCCTTAGACAGTGGTAAAACAATGTACAATTCTATTTAATTAACTGTGTTTGCATCAGTGTACCAGACCTTTTTAGCTAGGGTTACAACTTGCCCCACTCACTTGGATATTAAAATACCATTTGTTTTAAAATGTGCATATTTGAATTGCATAAATACAGAAAGTGTCCTTCCCAAGACATTAGTTTTATACTTCAAAGCAGTACAAAGCAAAAATCTATGGGAACACATTCTTCTGACCCAGCATAATATTGCCCCCCAAGCACATTTGTGAGTTCCATGTGGAGTGAACAGTTTCTGCCTTTTAGAAGTGCTGTCTCTTTCTATGACCACAGCTTTGGTGCCTGCTTTGTCCAAGTGGACATTCCCTCCTCATCAAATTAAGTCTAGTTATTCTGGGATACGTTTATGCAACATGTTTACTAGTGTTGCTTTAAAGAGAAGACAGTTAAAGGGCCATGCATTGCTTTTTATTATAGACAACCCTGGGTGCTTTTTATGTGCAACAAAATATGTTGATATTGACTATATTTCATCTCAACTTCTTACTGTCATGACTTCATACTAACATACTAATGCTGTATATAACATTTTTACAAATCTATTGTGTCTAATAATCACTCAAGGCCTGGCACTAGACAAAGTGGCTTAGTTTCCTTTCCAAACATGTTTATGTTAAGGGTTGTTTGTGCTTCCTCTAATAAGGTTTAAAAGTCCAGAACAGCAATAAATTGTTGCTCTGTGTCAGATTGATTTTGGGCAGAGCATCCATGGAAGAGGTTTAAGTTCAATAAACTCATTCATTTTGTTATTTGACAATATTGTTTATTATCTCAAGGGTGCTATATTCAACAAATAATGTTTTTCCACACAAACACACACACACACACACACACACACACACACACACACGCACACACACGCACACACACACATACTTCTGAACTTTATAGCAATGGTATTACAGATACAATATTACTAAACTAAACAAATTACGTGCACCATGTGCATTAAAATAAGACAGTATTCCAAATAGGCTCCCTCCTTACTGCAAACTGGATTCACCACCAAATTATTGTGACGCATTATGTGTTCAGTAAAGATCTATGCAAACAGACTGAACCCTGAAGAGCTCTTTATGTGCAGAATTCATTTTTTCTTGACCTATTCTTTGACCATTCTTATTAAGGTCACATGGTTGGGAATCATATGAAAGAGACTTTGTGTGTCTACACTGTTCTGAAAATATCAAATTTGGGTCACATTAGCAAAATAAAAAAAAAGGATTTGCCCAATTCAAGCTGGTAATTTAAAAGTAGCCCTTTGTTTAAGATTGCGTAAACGTAATTGACTGTTTACTGCAAGACTATGGCCATCACTATCACTGTGATGGCTTAGAGGAGCCACGTCATAGCATAGCCTAGAATAAATTATTTTTTGTCTTATCAATGTTGCTGTCCTTTCAGCTTTTAGACATTTTTAGCTATATTCTCTTATATAAGTAAGCATGGTGTTGAACTTCAATGACTTTTGCGGGGTATATGTCAATGTTACTAAATAATGTTACTTAAGACTTTCTGGGTTTTTGAACTGCCCTGTTTTACAGCATTGTTTAGGGTTATACCAGACTTTCTTTCCAATGAACCATGTTGAAAGTTAATGGTATGTCACTTCAGTGTAGAAAACTCTCATTATCCAACTATGCCTTTCTTAGCCGTTTGCCTTTAATGACCTAGCTCATAACTCATGAACCCCATAATATTTGAGCAGTTGTGAAGGTGCAACAGCAGCAATTCCAAAATTACCATTTATTTTCCTATTGTATATATTACCTTAAATCTGGAGTTTTTTTGTTATGGACATAATGCTAAAAACATAACTGTGTGACATACTACAGAGGCCTGTTGTTGGTTATTTGTCATGAGAGTAAATTAAACCTGGTTCAGGAAAGTGGAAATAACTTGGAAAATCATGATTTTCAGTTTATTAGTACTAATTGTACACTGGAAAAATACATTGCAGTTATTTGACTTGTCATGTTCACATGAATAAAATATTTTATTGTTGTGTGGTGATGTATTTATTTTAAATTGATGCTAATATTTAAATGGTGTTCATTCAGTGCTTTTTTGTTTGTTTGTTTGTTTTTCCTTTCTTTCAGCACACAGAAAAACACATGCTGACTCATACTACAGTAAAACTGGATAAAAAAAAAATCCAAAATCATGATATTCAGTTCATTAGGCGAACATTCGGTGTGTAGGTGAAAGCTCCTGTATGAAGGAGGTCATTGGGTTTGTGGTTAATGAGCACACATGTTTAACAAGTGTATAATGCTTAACTAATCTCCTGCCATAAAAATGCTCCTCTCCTTGAAGCAGACTCATTAAATTTCATTGGCTAAGCACTTATATTTTATTGTGGGACTGACATCCTTATTCTACATTATCTCTTATATGGATCTGAATGTGAGTACCCTTTATTAACCTAGTACTCAAAGCCAATGCCATTCCTGAAAATAAATAAAACATCAATAAATGAATAATAAACCAAACAATATGGTGTTCTTAATTACCGTCTGCAACTAACAGACAATTAGTACAACACAGAGACTGCCTGCCTAAATAATACTGCTCTTTCTTCAAACCATACTCATTTATTAAGTAAATACACTTGCTTATGTTTTTGCTTACCCTGTTATCAGCAAATAACTTTATAAGAATTTTGAGTTTGAGTTTTCAAAAGTTTCCAGGAAGGTTAGCCTGTGACATTAAAAAATAAGGTTCTGAGAATGAAAAATGGTTATAATATTAGTTTCTTACACAATGTTCCCAGGTAGACAAAAATGAACACCAGAAACCAGAAACATCTGAACTGACTTTCCAAACAGTAAACGTACTATAAATAAAATTATGCAAACTATTATTTGAATTGCTTTTTGAAATATGCCTAATGCAAAAAGCCAATATTCTGTTGTAATAATCAACATACAAACAAATAAATAAGTAAAAATAAATAAAAAACAGTCTAGGAATGCCAAAAAACAGGACTTAAAGGGCTGGGTGATATGGACAAAAGAAATCATATCCCAAAATATTTTAGCTGAATGACAATGTACAAAATATAACATATGATGTGGAAAAAATTAGGATACCTCATGAAATTAATCTTCTGTCTTTTTTTACTATATTAAAACATACTGAAAATTGATCTTCATTCTATATACACACTAAGTTTTATGCCCCCTCCATAGTTTGCACTGAGAGCAGAGCAGAGTGAGGGAGCAGAAACAGAATGTTATTTGAAAACTTTAAACTTAATATAAATTATATTGTTTCAGCCCATATCTTGCTCTGTTTATATCCCAATATTGATTTCAATATCAATATATTGTTCACCCCTACGTTCTACTAATCAAAAATTTCTAGCAAAACAAAAAAGAAAAATCTTGTGCACCAAGCCCTTCTTTTTCTATAAAAGATGTATGTTGTAATTCGTTCTGATACATAAACAGCTGATTAGTTAAAGCCCAAAATTACCATTACATTCAGGTCCATAACAAGTGTATGTAAACTGAATCTATGGCAAACTCTATGGCAAAAGCTAGGAAAATTTAAATGCTGATACAGTTTTTGACTGACCACAGTGGTATGCAGTGCTGTCACCACAAATGGTGGCAAATATTACAGGTTATTGAAAATGATGAAATATTGTGTTATTGTTATGCAGTAACAATTCTGTAAAACTATACTGTTATTGTTATTCCATCTGCCATCAGTTTTTAAGATTAATATATATGTAAATGGTGTCTGTTCTGATTGGCTGCACCATACTGTGCCTTGATTAAAATGCAGTCTGAGCTGAAAGACACTTATAATTTTAGTGTGAAGGTACAAGTCTAAACTGCTATAGTCTGAATAGGTGTGAATATGTTAATTCATTGTGTGACATCACAAAAACAATCCTTTAACAAACAGGCCATTTTTATCAGCATGCTTTACGTATGTGGACTGTATTAATGGGAGAATTAATTAAAGACTGCTGCTTTATTAATGAGCTAATCTAAAAGTTCAGTACATTCAGTGTGATGATCCTGAATCTGTGTATTTGCTACATTGCACAATATAGATATGTTTGAGGTCACACATATACAGATAGAAAACCAACAAGGAAATATGACTCTTTTCAGAACACACCATATGACGTGCACTGTCTTAGAGTGTGTGTGATGGAGAGATGAGTGCAATTGCATGGGTGGAGCAGCATGTCCTGATCAATTGAATTAGCCATGCAGCTGTGAAACACTTACATCATGTGTACAGTTTTCATCCAAGATGTGTGCATACAGTATGTTCTCATTCTGAGGTCAGTGATGTCCATGTGTTTGCAGAGATTAGGAAATCATAGACACGAGCTAGTTCTACAGTTTAAAAGAGAAGTATATCATGGAAAACCAAATTGTTTGAAACATAAAAGAATAAAAACTCACCATTCACTCACCACACAGTACACATATGAAAACCAGTGTTTAAAACAGCCTCTTCTGAATGTACTTATAATATTACAACACATATTTTTCCATCAAAATTCTACACACAATACCCCACAATGACAAAGGGAGAAAGGTTTGTTGTTCACTGCCTTTGCAATGGCACCTCAAAATTGAGCTCAGGTGCATCCACTGATCATCCTTCAGATGGTTCTACAGCTTTACTGGAGAACACCTGTGTTAAAATCAGTTGATTGGACATGATTTGGAAAAGCACACACCTGTTTATTTAAGGTCTCATAGCAGACAGTACATGTCAGAGCACAAATCAAGCCATTAAGTCTAAGGAATTATCTGTAGACCTCTGAGACAGGATTATCTCAAGACACAGATCTGGTACCCTGTGATGGACAAGTGCCCTGTCCAGGGGATATTCTTGCCTTGCACCCAATGATTCCAGGTAGGCTTTGAATCCACAGTCACCCTATTCAGGATGAAGTGGATAAGAGGTCCCTAAGGAATAGTTCAGACAAAACCCTACTTTACACAGTCTTACCTTTTAAAATGTACCTGATCTGCCAAGACATATTAGAGATTCATAATTTAGTTTCTTTTGATCTTTACTGCAGCTAAAATGCTAATGTTCCTCAAAAGAATTGGAAGCCTATTTCTTTGATGATGTTTTCTTGCATCAGCAATATTAATGACCATCTTCTGCTGCATCTCAGTGGGAGAGCAACAACTCTACTATAAAGTCCTGTCTATAAAAAAAAAATAAATGCTTTTAATCCACTGTTAGTTTCCACTATACATCTGCAGGCACTGCCTAGACAGGACCACCCTTCAAAACTCTGTCAGAGCAAATAGGGTACTAGTAAGAAAATTAATTCTGATATTTTAAGGGTATATTGACTTTCTAAACAAATACTGGCTGGAACAGTCTGTGCTTCATTTGCAATCCAGACAAATCTGATGAGCACAGTGTAGCTCACGACACAGGACTTCCTTCATTAGCTACACACTGCTGACATCGAAAGTACAAGTGGCCATAATAATTTGACTCGCCTGTGTATATATTTATAGGTTATGAGTATGGACTCGAATGAACCCCCCCACAATGGGAAGCAGCTCTGCCCATTAATTGTTAGTGCACACATATTGACGGATTGAAACGTTGACCGAGGTAGATGGCAACAGTTGCTAAGCAGTAATTGAAGGACATATGGGAATATGGAACTGAACCCCCGTATGGATGGGTTTAAAGGGTTAATATGTTGTACTGTAAGGTTCTGAGTAGGTCAGCACAGCCCATTAGCACTGAGCTTTTCAAACAGCAGATATCTGTGGGAAGTTGAACATTCACAAAGCTAATGCTGTGTTTCTTAACTATTTGATTTCTAATCTGATGGTGGTTGGTAATCTTGCAGACAGACTTCAAAATGTGTGTATGTGTTCTCAAAACAACACATTAAGCACTTTTTTCTGGCCCTGTGAGCCCTTCGTTCATGCCATCAATAAACACAAACCATATGCAAGACACAATCCATTTGCTTGTGTTCAAACATCAGAGCACAACACACTGTAATGCCAAACATATTGCCTCATGCTTCCTTCCTTTACTTGATTTATTGTTTATGATGTTTGTGCTAGTTGTTGATGGTGGTTGTCCCAGGAGGGGTCAAGCTCTAAGCTCTATGGTCAACAAGGGGACTTTTAATCATTTAATTAAAAGCATTTAAATGAAGGGTTCAGGTACTGTGTCCTTGCATTTTATGGGAAGTTAAAGCTGTCTCCATGCGTCACTGATTGTGAGCCCTAAAGGAAAATAGCTGGGGTGAATGTCGGAGGAGGGCTCGAGACATGCTAACCAAGGCCAGATTTCATGTGATATGCATCCAGCGTCCTTCATTTAACATGGGCCTGTGTGGACTTTCCTGTTCCCCCATGGGAACAGCCCATAAATTTGATTGACAATTTTTCTCATCTGCATTTCGTTTCAATCTGTGCTGCAGTCAAATGAAAATGGAAGAAAACAATCTACTTCAGATTAAATGTTGCATTCTTTTGGCTGGCTGCTTAGGCAGACATCTCTTTGTTACCACTGTTAGTAGATTTTGAGTGCCTGACACTTTTCAAAAAGTATTTAATTAAGGTCAAGCTGATGGGTTGTAATGCTTGAATGTGAAAATGCCCAGTACCCTGAGCTCTGAATGAACTGAAATGGTGGACCCTTGCAGCGCCTTGACCACTCACATTCTTTGAAGATAAAGTATTAAGAAGGAAACTTGGGGAAATGCAATTTTCACTTTGTGGAGACCCAGATGATTTGAGGATATTGGAGAGTCTGTGGCTATGCTTAAACTATGGAAGTTCAATTAGCAGTTATTTCCTCCCAGAAGATTAAAATTGAGTGTGGCTTGCACAGTCGATATTACTTTTTTTAATATGGAAGATTGCCAAATTGTATTGTTGACGTTTCTGACATTTTTAACATTGTCAGAAATGGCTTCTCATATATTATACGTCCTTTTGCTTTCATTTACCAATTATTGATTGACAATTTGCCAACATACAAGGCTGGTCTGCCATACAATACAAAAATGAATAAAGTATTATGAGCATAATTATTACACCTTAAGATTATCTATATAATTACAATTATCTTCTAGCAGCAGAGTCACTATACTGCAGTAATGCAATGATGCATTCCAATGATGCATATATTCAAGATATTGGCTGTTTGTAAAGGAAGGTATTGTTTGCATACAGCTCTGATGCACTGCACTGTAACTCATATTATATGTATTAGTATGTCAGGGTAGGCTCCAGACCAACCACGACCCTGACTAGCTACTAGATTTTGGAGCACTGATGTGAGGTAACAAAAGTGTTAGTAAGGAAAGGATATTGCATGATTACCATTCTACCTCATCTCCAACTCACCAACTCATAACAAAAGTGTTTGATTGAGAGCCATCATTCCAGAAAACACAGTTCCTCTGCTCCACAGCACAATGCTGGGGTGGTGTATCCCATGCCTGACAGTAGGCATGGTGCCAATAGATTCATGTTCACCTTCTAAAGAGAGTCCTATTTTATTGCCAGACTTTATTTACAGGGACTAGATGAGCTGTGTGTGTTCATTTGCAAATCTGTGTCAGCGGTGGATGCAACTTATTAGTAGCTGAATGCATTCATTAGAAGAAGTGTCTACAAACATTTGGATATATAGTTTATTTATAGCATGATCGTGATAGTTAGGCATCATTGTTGTAAAAATACAGCTTTGTCTTGTTCATACAGTATGACAAACTGACATACAGTTTGTTTGTATTGAGAATTTCACCATGTTACAGTAATCCAACATTAAACATGACTGATGATTGGGTTTTCAGGGCAAACAAACGGCGAGAATGGATTCCGCGGTGTCATAGACGACAAATGAAAGTGGGCAGAACATTTCCATATTTGAACATTGTACTTGTTCAGAGCTGTGCTGTAGGGCTGAGGGTTACGGTGTGTTTTGAGAAGAGGAATAATAACTGTGTGAGCTAAAAGGGGTCGAGGGCGAGCCTCCTACTACTGGTGCACACACACACACACACACACACACACACACACACACACACACACACACACACACACACACACACGAACACACAGATACGGTTTGAACATGAATAAGTGCCCACGAAAACACTCCTATGTTGGGAAACTTCAAAGGCAAAGCACATTTTAATGTAACAGCTTTCAGTCACACACACACACACACACGCACGCACACAAACACACTGCGCTCTGACAAAATGGTGTGCACGTCTCTATTACAGTTCTACATATCTACAGCTATCAGGTAACATGCTGAAACACAAGCTGTGTCTGATCTTGTGTGCTAAAAATGACTGTGTTTACATTTAAAGGAAAAATCCGTAGGTTTTCAATATAATGTTGATCTGTCACACAAGATATTCTCTATTTCGAAAAGTGGGTTTTGAAAATTATGGATGCAATTATTAAATTGCTTACAATGTATATAATTTGTTTTTTATTTCACAGGCTGCATTGTCCCACCTGAGCCTGTGCGCAAAATCACTACTTAGAATGGTTCTGAAGGCAGATCTGCATCTGAGGCATAAAAAAATTCAACTGGTTTAGAGAATAACCAATTCAAATAATGAGTAAGTGGGGCTTTAGAAACATGTGTCTGCTCTTCAAAATAAATATGTTTTTATATGCTCTGATTTCTCAGAAAACTACCTGGAAAACTAGCCAGCAAGCAATTTCTCTGAGGTAGCTAGTTATACCCTGACCAATTGTGTTGATTGTGCCTCAGAGGCATGTTTGTCTTCAGAACCATTTTGAATAGTGATTTTGCACTTGAGTGCCACCCTTCAATGTGTTAATATATTAGCCATGCAAACGGTAATGCAGAACATTTTTGAACTTCATTTCTAAACATACCAAATAATAAAATAGCTGTGAAAAATTTGTTTCATCTATGCATACGTTTTAGTTTAGAATTGTGTGAGTTAATGAGTTAATCTCATTGTGATGCATTTCCTAGCAGAGCAAGGAAATTACGTTGTAATATGACGAGCAGTCATGTTTAAACCTGGAGTAGTTTAATACATAGAACTAAATCTGAGCACTGATAATCAAATATTACAATTACAAATGTAACTGTGTTAATGTAGGAGAACCATATTCCATACACAATTTTGGTATGTGCCACATGCGTGGATTGTTTTTATTACAAGAAAAAAAATAGCTGCCCAGCAACCAAAATAAATTTTGATTGGTTAATTTTAGACCAGTACTACGCTAACACTTCCCCACCCACCATGAGTATGCTCTTCCAGAGGTTCCTTTGTACCTATTAGGATTTGAAGGCAAAACACAATGCTGATCACACAAACAGTTTTTATGGCAATAAGGAATAAACGGCAATGGCAATACCGTATATTATATTATTATAATTATCATGTGACTGGGAAATGTTTCATTGTTTAAATCTCAGGAAATATTTAACTGAAGTTTATGGAATACTGTGCTACATTATAATAAGTAGATGTCAGGTATGGTTTCCATATGGCTTTGTTCCCTTTTAGAGGGGGTTTAAAAAGAGAAATAAAGAAGATCAGTGCAACAGATTGTACTGTATGTGTGTCAGCTAGCATTGATTTGCATAGTAATTGTGCTTCAATGATAGACACCAAAAGGTCATGGAAATTATGGTTCTTTCATCTCAAATACACTAGATATGGTTATAATGCCTTGCTGTGTGTGGCATGCTTATGTGAATTGTTTTATACCAGCCATTTGCATTACCATAGCACACCACACAAACTTCAGTACATTGGACCACAGTCAAAACAACTAAATTTTAAATGCTGATTAATAACAATGAGCAACTAATGGTTAGTAGTTGAGTTTATTTCATAGAGGCTAGAATCCAGAGATACCTCAAACCAAAAATAAATATCAGGTTGGATACTGATACCAACAAGATTCAGTGTAATTATAAGCCTTTAATGGTTTTAATGCTCTTAAAACAGATGGGTCTTCTGTTGGCGTTTGAAGTTAGCAAGTGACTCAGCTGTTTAGACCCCCAGGGTAATTTTGTTCCACCCCCATTGGTTCTAGGACAGAAAGAGTCTGTATGCTTGTCTTCCATGCTACTTGAGGGATGGTGGGTAAAGCCTAGCTGTATTTGATGGTTGAAGGGCTCTTGGTACAGACTCACCATCAAATACAGAGGGCTTGGTCCATTTTGTGACTTTGTAAACCTGCACCAATGTTTTTTATCTGATTGTTAGCCAAAGGAAGCCAGTGAAGAGAGCACAGCAGAAGTGTTACATGGCTAAATTTGGGAACAAAAATGAACTGTGCTCTGGATCAGATGGCATGCATAGGAAGGCCAGCTAGAAGGTAGATGCAGTTGTGTCTAGTGTGAAATAGCAAGTGTTGTGAAAAGTGTTCAGGCTTGCAGGGCACGCTGCATTGCTTTTGGTATAAAACCAGCTTTGATTTGTTTAATCACGTTAAGTACTATGGTGAGATGCTAATCTCATATTGCTGGTTTGTTTACATCATTATCAGTGCAACTGCAATAAATATTCTTTCCTATACTTTAATGGTATTAATATGGAAAGACTGAGTGACAGTAGATAATGCCATAAATAATTAAGTCTGTATACCACCATCTGCCCAAAATTCATCTGCGTGCCCCACTTATCAGTTCAGTTTTAAAGATCACATGGTATTTATATTTAGCATATTTCATTCTTTCCCCATACCATAAAACTTCCTGGCCGCTGGTCACAATGATTTTACATTTCTATTGAACCCTTAAGATGGTATCATCTTTTAATTACCTATAAATTTTTTCTCAAGCCCGGTTCAGAGGGTTTACAGTATTACAGGTGTAAAAGTTCAATATTTCATGAAAAACACATATTCCATCTTTAGTGTCATCACTTTAGGCTTTGTGGCGCCCCCTTCTAGGGGTTTTGAAACATTGCAGGCTAATTCTCACAGTCTACCTGCTTTCTTCAAGTTTATGAAAGCCTTGATTTTATGGTTCTCTGTAGACCTCCAACCCGTTCCACTCAGCCTATGATATCCATGAATCATGCTTACTTTTAACATATGAATGAATAATGTGCCTTATCTCTGCCATTCCTGATAATCATTAAAAAACACTTAACTGCAAAATTTTCAATTGCATCTCATTGCTTGTTTTAGGAGCAATGCAATTTAGTTCTCCACAGTATCAAGATATTCTATATTTACGCTCTATACATAATGGATATGGCATCTTTGGTAAGGCACAGTTCCTAAACAAGCATAGATTCCCCAAACAGACAGTTCAGTTCAATGGACAATTCTACCAAAATATCAGAATAATTCATTGTTATATTTATATTTATATATGTTATATTTTATAATTATCAGATTCATTCATACAGCACTTTACATAACAAATGTTGTCACAAAACAGTTTTACAGAGATCCAGGTCTGAGCCTCTTTTGAACAAGCAAATAGCTATAGTGGCAGGGGAAAAACCAGGTGTTAGAAAAACTCAGACACCTGGTTGACACCAGGTAGCACAACAAATGAAATAAAAAAAAAATGCCAATGTAGGAGTATGCTATGAATGATGAGAATGTGAGAGTCGTACGCATGCTATGTGTTAAAGTGGATGTCCATGTAGGCTAAACAGTCATATGTGCAGCTATGCAGTATCTAGTGTAGTGTGAATAAATCAATGTGAGGATTTGGAGTAGAACACTAGGACAAAACAGTGGAAACAGAGCATCTTAATACAGGAATAATACTGTGCTTTCATTGGGTGCTATTTTGTATTATACCACTCAGCAGGTACTCATAATCTGCCATGAATAGAGTTTAAACAAATATTATAGTGCTTTGGAGCCCTGCATGGCTCTTCAACTCAATTACATATCACATGATTCCTCCCATAAGCCCTTCTTTCTGTATTCAAAATACACACTGTCTGTGTTATCAGAATGACTTATGACTGTTTCTGCACCACTCAGAACTAGGTATTTTAGTGTCTACAAAACAAACATAGATTTTTTTTTATCCAAAACCACCAAGTGAACCTTTGTATGTCTTCTGGAATTTATTTTGTCACTGTCACACAAAACCCTTGTATTTTCAAAATGGTACAGGAGAAGACTGGAGTTATTTTGGAGCACTTCTATTAGTCACACTTCGGTCTGATGAGACCAAGATAGAGCTTTTTGGCAACAAACACAACAAACAAACAACTCTATAAACTCTAAGTGAGACTGATGTAACACAAAATATGAGGAAAAGCACCACATGCCCACTATGAAGTTTAGGGGAGGATCGGTGAGGCTGTTTCTCATCTTGAACTCTTTGAAATACCAGGAACTATTAAATCAAAATCTGGTGGCCCATGCTCAGAATGAAGATGAGTCATCACCAGATCTTTCAGCAAGATAATGACTATAAACATGTGGCTGAATCTACACAAAAAAGGTTCATCAAACACAAGATCATGCTCCTGCCATAGCCATCTCAGTCCACAAACCTCAACCCAATTGAGAACCTATGGGGCCAGCAAAAGAGAGCATAGGAGTGCATAGGAGAGGACACAGGACTCTAGATAATTTAGAGAGATTGTGCAAAGAGGAATGGTTAAAGATCCCTCTCTCTCTGATTTCTCCCATCTTGTGAAAAGTTATAGAAGATGAAGTGCTATTTTCTTGGCAAAAGGGGGTTATAAAAAGTATGAACATCTGAGGTGCCAAAAATTGTGCTACACATGGTTTCATGTACAAGAATAATTTCTTAATGTGATTTTTTTCCCCCACTGAATAAATGCACTTGAATTAAAGGTTTCTGTTCAACATCAGTGCTGAGATGCATGTGCAACCTGAGGGCAGAAAGCAACACAACAGTACTCCTCACAATAGAGAGCAGTAATGACAAGGAGTTGTTGTGCAGTAACAATGCACTAAACACAGTGAAGGTAGAAGGAAAACACAATATTCTGAGGGGATCACATCCCTTTGCAAAAATTACTGAGAACTAATTTACTGAGGTAAACTGGTCCAAGCTATCCAGGCTTCTAAGGTAATGATTACATTCCTCTAACCATATAACTGGTCTAAAAAGACTCTGTAGAAAGATGCTTTTCATGAATAGTTTTCAAACCACTGTGACTTCTTAAATCAATTACCAAGCAAATTAAAGTAAAAAAAAAGTAAAAAGTAAACAGAAGTATTTTTTTAATGGGGCTGGCCAATATATTGATATTTATATAGATATCAGGATATAAACCAGCCATTAGGGGTGTAGTTTGTGCACTTCTGGTGCCGGTCCCAAGCCTGGATAAATGGAGAGGGTTGCGTCAGGAAGGGCATCCGGCGTAAAAGTTGTGCCAAAACTATAATGCAGATCATAAATATGATGATCTGCTGTGGAGACCCCTAAAGGAAGCAGTCGAAAGAAGAATAAAAAGAAGAATAATAATATAGATATCAGGATATAAACAGAGCATGATATGGTTTGAGGTGAAATTGTTTATATCCAGTTTTAACATTATTAACATTATTTTAACATTATTAAACATTATTAACATTATTTTAACATTATTAAACATTTAGTTTCAATATTGCAGAAAACCTGTTTTTCTGCTCCCTCCCTCGGCTCCACCCTCGGCTCTAAGCTACTCCTTTACTCTGCTCCCTTTCACCCTCATTCTTGCTTTTATGTGCACACTACAGATTTTGCATTCAATCTGATACCAAGTAATACTAAGGCTAATATAATCATACTGATAGATTAAGGTTTGTGATTTTCACCCATGACAGATGGTAAATGTGAACAAAATTCTAACAGGGCATACATAATACATAAGTTTTGTTCAAATTTATTTTCTGAAATTTCAGTAACAAGAACTAATTCCGTCCACAGCAGACATGATGATGTGAATAGTACAAGTTGTTCACTATGAGTACCTTCACTTGTAATAAAAGGCCTGTAAAAGTATAGACACTGTAGCTAGTTTAAGTGGTTTTATAGTTCAGGTTTGTTTAAAAATAAGCAACTTGCCATTTTGTTTATTAAAATCTGTGCGTGCTGGCTGCACTAATTTTCACTATTGCCCCGTGGGCCGGAAAAGTAGTTCCTATACTACATCATTATTTATTTATGCCAGCAGAGTTTTCATTGAGAGACAGAATAAAGATCACTAATACTGAATAAAAAAAACAACAACAAATAAATAATATTGATATCTCCAATCTTCGAATCTTAAAATTGAACGAACCACCCATCCCTAGTGCACACGATGGAGCAGTCACAAGCCTTAGTGTGCATAAAGAAATGAAGATCAGTATGTTCAGATATACTTAAAAATGTCTTGTTTTGTACGGATTGTATTATATGTATCATGATTCAGCTCAAATATATTGGGATGTGATTTTTGTTTTTGTCCAGACATTATTGTCTGGAAACATCCTGCGGTTGAGATGGTTAAGACAGTGAAGACAGTTGAGACAGGACAATGTTAAAGACTACAACACTTCAATCCCCTGAACACACTGTGGGCGCTGAACACCAACCAAAGCATTAAAAACCTGCTGGACTCTTTCCTGTTCCTGTAGAGCTCTTTGAATGTGTGTGTGTGTGTGTGTGTGTGTGTGTGTGTGTGTGTGTGTGTGTGTGTGTGTGTGTGTGTGTGTGTGAGAGAGAGAGAGAGAGAGAGAGAGAGAGAGAATGTGTGAGAGATAGTGTGAGAGATAGTGTGTGTGTGCGTACGAGAGAGAGAAAGAGAGTGTGAAGGGTGTGTGTGTGTGTATGAGAGAGAGAGTGTGAGTGAGTGAGTGAGTGAGTGTGTGAGCGCGCGCGTGTGTGTGTGTGTGTGTGAGGGGGTGTCGCCGCCGTGTTCGCTCGCCTGCTCAGTCAGAGTCAGTGCTGTGCTGTGCTGTGTGCTCAGTCGGGGATCGGGAGTCGAGGCGGATGAGCGCCATGTGTTCAGAGCCGCGCTGCGCGAGCGTGTCCCCCCCCGCGAGCCGCTCGGGTCCCGGGCGGAGTGTGTGAGAGTCTATGGAGGCGAAAGAGCGAAGAGTAGTAGTGCGCTGCTCCCTCCTCCTCCCGGAGCCCGATGTCTGAGCGATGGTAACGCATGACCGAAGCGGGAGGGACCATGGCTGAGCGGGCCAGCAAATTCCTGCTGATCGTCGTGGGCTCCGTCTTCTTCATGCTGATCCTGTACCAGTACGTGGCCCCCGGCGTGATCGGCTTCGGCTCCCCGCACGGCTACCTGGGCGAGGAGGACATGACCATGTTCCCCACCCCGGATCCGCACTACGTGAAGAAGTACTACTTCCCCGTCAGGGAGCTGGAGCGCACCGTGGACTTCGAGATCAAGGGCGAGGACGTGATCGTTTTCCTGCACATCCAGAAGACCGGCGGCACCACCTTCGGCCGCCACCTGGTGCAGAACGTGCGGCTGGAGGTGCCGTGCGACTGCCGCCCCGGCCAGAAGAAGTGCACTTGCTACCGACCCAACCGCAAGGAGACGTGGCTCTTCTCTCGCTTCTCCACGGGCTGGAGCTGCGGCTTACACGCCGACTGGACCGAGCTCACCAACTGCGTCCCCGGAGTCCTCAACAAGAAGGAGAGCAAGACAAAGAAGCTGAGGTAGGGCTTCGGGCTTGTTTCTGCCACGGGTATAACGAGGCAGCTGTTGTTCTAACAGTGAACTTCAAGCATCTGTAGCTACTTTTAGAAGAGACCACCGTCCCCTGACGAGGAACAGACACAAAGCAGGAGCAGATGAGGGATCAGTCCCCAAACTGTTGGTGTTAAATGAGCCATAATCCTTTTCCCAAACACAATATCAGAAACAGTCCCCAAAATGGTTTTGTTTTGGAAGGGAGGCGTTTCCTGTTTCTGCTCCATTAAACAAACAAACAGCTGATTGTTGTTGTCTTGTGCAGCGAGACCAGTTTCTGTCCCTTCATTTCACCAGCGTCTCGTTTCTCAGGGGGTTTTCTGTCCTGACATCCACAACTGGTCACTTTAAACCTCCCCGACGCTCCGACAGCCCCTCAACTGAGAGTAAATACAAACCACATATCTGAAACATTGTTACTAACTGCAGATTGTGTGGAACATTGCAAATATCTGCTGTGGCATCGTTTTCCATTCTGATCTGCTTTAGTCTCATCTCCGAAAGCGAAAGAGACAAAGTCTGCTGTCCACACTCTCATCAGGAAGACTTTCACTAGCTGAAAACACCAAACAGCCCCCATTTTAATCCCTCACACTTATTTCTCTTGGACTGGAGCCACACTTTCCGCCCCCCAGAAGCTCCTGTCTCCTGTAAAAGTTACAGAAAATACAATTAATTTACTTAATCCGGTTGATGGAGTATAAATTGGCAGCACCTTTATTTCCATTGTTGGCCACCATTACCTGTTTGTTTTCCAGCATGAGCCACGTTATTAACTCAGACTTTATCACAACACTCTTTATCATATGTAATATGTATGGTTTTCGTTACGTAGCTTTTAATTGGCCCATATTATAGTAATCCTATATATAAACCTTGGAAATACTAAAGATTCCATATATATACACGATCGTTCCCCCATTCAGTCAGGGAACCAAGCTGTCAGACAGCCCTTTTTGAATGCCGTAAAGGTGATGTTCACATTAGGCAGTCTTTTGCTTTAATTTGACCTCGTTCTAATTTGTTCATGGCTGTGTGGACATGTCAAACCCATCCATGTCAAATCGGATTTGAGCCACTTTCATGTGTGGTCCCTGATCAGGTATGTATCCTATTCTGGGGTGAAACATGAATGTGTATGATCAGATCAGATTGGTTTTCAGTCTTTATGCCTGCACACATGTTCTTTGAGCTGTTGGTGATTGAGGTCAAAGTCCTAATAGAAAAGTCTGTGGCAGATATGAATGGAGAGAGATCAAAATCCTCAAAACTGAAGATCATATTACTATTCCAGACACACATTTTAAATCACTGATCAAATCTGATAAAGCATGATTTTTGCAGCTTGTTCTGGTTACTGCACTAGCTCAGATCTCTATTTTGAGGCGGGGTTTCCCACGGGTTTCCCCACAGCGGGCCTTCACTGGCTACATAACATCTAGCCAACTGGATGTTTTTGTTTATGGCAGGACTTTCATCTGTAAACAAATCTGAATGTTAACATTCGGTTTTTCTACCTGTGTCTGTTCCCCATTTGCAATGTCACATGTTGAAGTAATGCGCACATTTGAACCATTTTCAGAATGGATTTGTTTATTTTAAAGTCAGATACAGGTCACTTACATTTATGATCAACAGCCATCAAGGTAGCCAAATGACAAATTTGGATTTAAGTAACATGGCTTGTAATGTGAAGGTAGCCTAAACCAACATATTTAACTACAGTAGTAGTTTAGCCCTGCTCAGTAATGTAGAAGTTATAAGGAGTGTTTCAGCCTGGATAATGGTTGCTTCAGTCCATCTTTTGGAAACCCTTGTCAAAATCTACATCACATTACAGAAGGGTTGTTCTGATTTAAAGGTTTCCTCTAATTCATTCATTAAAATGAATTCTGAGCTCCAGGATCTGCTGAAAAACCAGGATATTTCAGCATACGAAGCCACAAATTAGATTGCATTTTCTCTGGTTTACAGCTCAAATGTATCAATCGGTTCACTATTTTTGTTTTGCCTCATAGCCTGTTTAATGCTTCATAATCTGGGAACAGTCTACTTCAGGCAGAGTGCTGTTAGCTTAAAGGATAAGTATAACAGAGGATGCTCTGTTGTTTGAGGGGAACATGGCAGTTAAGTCGTCAGGAACTTAATGAAACCAGGGCATGCGCCAGTAGGGAGAAATCATTCATCACTGCTTAACACCATTGAGTGTTTACAGTGCACTGTTCATATATGTGATGCACACTGTGACTCATGTTTCAGACAGCTGTAATGATGATGGTTCAGGGAAATGAAGCATGGAGGAACACATCTAGTCCTTTTTCCCACTTTCTGCCTTTCCTCCTCCTACTCCCTGTGCTATATTCATCTGCATAGATTTACTGTAGTATTTCTGATGAACTTTGTGCTATAAGCCCTCCACCTCCTGCCGTGAGCGCTGCAGCAGAGGGAAGAGCAGAAAAGAACTGCAGGAAGGTGCCATTTAGGGCTGAATGGAATGGAAAGACGTGCAGGCATGGCCGGACGGCTACAGGGCTTGGCTGATGGAAATTGGGCATTTCATGGATGGTTATGTCCAATCGAGTGCGGGTTTGGGAGGGGTATAAAAAACAGCTCAAGTGGTCTAATGCCTTACACTGTCAGCTGAGCACATCAATTAGGTCCTGAAGCATGGACCTAATCTGAGCTGCTCTGCCAGAAGAGCCTGCAGTTATTGCCAGAGTATGTCACATACACTTATGGCGACAGCCACACTTCAACAAGTAGAGTGGGTTTTGTTCAGTGCGTGCAGTGGATCTGATGCTTGAACTCTAATGGTTACTCGAGATCATGTTCTGAAGCTGGTCAGGATTAATTATGAATTATGGAATTAAATGTGGAACTGAGCTTTGTTCAGCCTTCTTGCCTAAATTTGTTTATTGCGCTTCTGGATTGTTTCCAAATGGATAGCAAAAATCACCTGATTTTTGAGAATCAAATCCAAACTATACTTGGAGGTTGTTTTAATATTACTAACTGATATGTAAAGATGTCTTTTATGTCACACTCAATATGGCAAATAATTAAATACATCAAATTCAGAGTGATAGACAATGGGGATCCAAGAAGAGCATGTGACCAGAGTGACTGTCTTTTACTGACAGCGACTCTATAGCTATTTGACTCTATAGGCAAATAGGTTTATGTGAGTCCAGTCCGATCACTTTGCATAATGCAAACAGTCATCTCAACATATCTGATTTTAGAAATGAACCCAATTTGTCTGCAGTCTGAACATAGTCTGAAACTGTGTATGGGTTCCTCTTTTGTCTATGAAGTAGGAGTGGGCAATATGAATTTTGTTACAATGTGTCAAAGGTGTGATCAGTTTTTGGAACGCTTAATAACTGCACAGCAGATTTCGAACAGTTACAGAAAGACCTGCAGAGCAACAAGCAGCTGACTCTTCAGCCAGCTCCTCTCTTATTTAATGAACTGGTCATGCAATTCTGTGATTGCAACTGTCTTTATTGCAATGATGAGCCTCCTTTCAATATCCTTGGGATGAGTTGGAGTGGAGTGTCAGAACTGTCCTTAAATGTATCAATACCAGACCTCACTAAAAATCTCGTGGCTGAATGCAGTCAAATGTTCACAGCAATGTTAAAAATCTACTGTAAAGCTTTCCAATAAAAGTAGAGGTTGTTGCTGGGATGGATGATCTGGCAAAAAAAAAAGTAATCGTACTTGAAGATGTCTTCACGATGTACAATGCCTATTTCTTTTCATGAGATTTGATAAGTTGGAAACAGATGGCAGCAGAGCTGAGTCAGGTGGTGAGTCACAACTGGAAATTGTTTTAGTGGAAGTTTAGGCTTAATTTAGGTCTGCAAAACTGTCTCACAGTGTCTACATACAGTGTAATGTCACTCACCTCAAGTTTGAAGTCCGTTTTCGTCTTCAAAAACTTTTTAAAGATCCCAATTTTTAAGCCCACACCATTTGATTAAAAGTGCAGTGCTGCTGGCTGGGTTATTGACGGCCTTTCCGGAACTGGTATGTAATTTAGAGTGAGAACTGGATTAATCTCCTGCTCTTTAATGGGTTTTATGGTAGCTGCAGTAACTCATTATGATCATCATAAAGTCCGCAGTAAAGGCTCGATTATCTGCATGTCCCTGGGGAAATCTCTACCATGTCCACCCCCCATCCCTCCCTCCACACACACAGTGAGGCACTTTAGTTCACAGCATGGCTCGCCTAGGAATAGAACGACAGTAGCTCTTGAAGAAAGTGTCAAGGGTAGTTAGGATCCCAGCCTCCTGCAGAGCAGACTGGGATGGATTGAGGTGGCACGAGACAGATGGCAGTTGTAATGGCATCTGAAATTTGGGGTTGAGCAGCTGTGCGGATCTGTACGCTGTGCCAGAGCTTGTTCGGTGCTGTGCAGATGTGGGTGCGTGGTGTTTGAGAGAAAGAAACGATGCATTGTAAGGGAATACAAGGCCGCTTCATTTAATGTTGTTCTAATTAAGTCATACTTGATGTCTTCCAGTTTGGCTAATGCACTGAAAGCAATGCTTAACTGAAGTGAATATTATTTCCACACAGATAAAATGCACTGCTTAGCCATTACGTTATGGCCACCTCCCTTATTTCTGCACTCACTGTCCATTTGATCAGCTCTTCTTACCATACTGGAACACTTTGTAGTTTTAAGACTGTAGACTTTCTGTTTCTCTGCATACATTGTTAGCCTCCTTTCACCCTTCTCTTCAAAGGTCACTCTTTAATGTGTTAGTGTGTGTTTGCTGGTACTCGTGGATCAGCCACAGCAGTGCTCCTGGAGTGTTTAAACCCCTCAGTTTCACTGCCGGACTGACAATAGTTTACCAACAAGAAACAATAACCATCATGTCCAGTGTCACTGCCGTGTTGGGAATGACACATCTCCCAAAGGATTCCTGCGCTGTAAAGGTCCTGTGGGGTCCCTACTAATGAAGAACAGGGTGAAGGAGGCTAACAAAGTATGCAGAGTAACAGATGGACTAGAGTGTGTAATTATAGAACTACAAAATTCTCCCGTATGGTCAGTGGAACTGATCAAATGGACAGTGAGAGTATAAATGACAGCACAAGGAATGTCTTTCTGTTTATATACAGTTGGGAGTGGTTGTATTAATTTGATGTTATTCAGTCACATATGATCAAGCTATTTCAGTGAAGTGAACAGTTTGATTTTAGCATTGTGTCTTTTTGTTATTGCCGTTGTTCTTGAAGATGTGAGTGTGAAGAGCATTTTAAAGGTCAGTAGGTTCACAACCCTGGTCCTTCAGGACCCTTTACCCTGCATGTATATTTAGTAGTTTTCTGTTCTAGCACACCATCCTCAGGAATGGCTTATTAATTAGATAATTAGCTGGATCAAGTGTATTGGGCCTCTTGAACCTTGAAGATTTATACTTCACACATTTCCATTACAAACATTGTTCTTTGTGGAACCTAAATTGGTTCTTCAATGTCATCACTCAAGAGCCGTTTGAAGCATTGTATGATTCACAATATTTCACTTTTGCCTGAATTCACCAGACCATCCACAGACAGAGCTGTCTGGTCAGGATGCTCACAGGACACAGTAGAAAACATTGTAGTTGGTTTAATTTGCATATGTCAGCCTGATGTCTCTATTTTAGGTCATATGACTGTGATTACCATACCATGTATTGTACAAATCTGCATCTTCCTTTCAAACTGAAAACCCACCAGTTGAATTCAAAAAGTACCTCCAGCTTTTTGGTAGCTCATGAATTTGAACCTGAATGTTAAGATTAGAGCTGTGGGGTTATTGTCCCCTCTTAAGCACACAGTCACTGACCATTCCAACACCCATCTGACTGCATCCCCTAACAGCAGACTGTTTGCGTCAATGCTGCGCTCAACAGCTGCCTGCCTAAACAATTACACAGCAAATAACATTTCTTCTTCAGGTTTCTTTCACCCTCGTTTTACGGCCCTGCGTTTGTTTTGGGTTGATTAGAATGCAGTGAGGCTTTTCCCACATGTCTTTGATTGCAGAACTGCCCGGCTGTGCAGGCAGTTAGAAGAGACGCGCTTGGTTGTCACAGATCTGGGTTGGACACAGTAGTGGCACTGATTTAGACAGTGGGGCTTTTGAGCTAAATTTGGCCCTGAACCTCTTCAGGCAACCGTTCTTGGATATTAAGTCTATTTAAAGGCCCATTTGAACACCTAAGCTTTAAGGAAGGACTTGTCCTGAATAAAAGAAGGGTGTAAATCAATACATTAGCGTTTCAGATCAGATTACCAATTAATTTAGTCCCTAAACAAGGTAAAACGATCCATATTGATCATTATAGTCTCTTTGGGGGGGCAGGCTGTCAGCAAAGGTGGATTGTTTAATTGTTAATTCATTTAACATTAGTGATATTCACCAGTTCCAGTCCAGTTCAGGTGATTAGAATTGACTCAATCCTTTAATCACATTTTATATATGTATTATCTATATGTGGTAGGAATTGATGGATCAATACTAAGGAATCAATATTTCTGAATCTGAGATTTTCTCTTATACACATTAAAATATGAGGTCACTTATCTTTAATTATTATAAATGGTACACCCAGTGACCAGAATACTTTACCATGAGCCAAGAACATATTGTTAAAGACTAAGGCAGAAGTTATTCTAGCTGATATCAGCTAGATGTGTACTATTATAGGTGATGCCAGCTATGTTAACTACTGTAGCTGATGTTAGCCAGTTTACTGTACTTGAGGCTCATGGTCCCACCTCTCATCCTACAGGACTTAAAGGATTTGCTGCTGCCATCTTAGCCCCAGATACTACAGGACCACCTTGAGTGGTCTTGTGGAGTGCATGCCTCAAATGGTCAGATCTGTTGTGTCACAAGTGGGATCTCATAGTACTGAATAATAAAGGATTGTGAAATATAAGAGGGATAATTTGCACATTGCAGTTTTGTTATATCAGTATCAAAATTTTAGTATCCTGATGAAGGCCAGCAAAAGATACTATGCAACCCTTCTATACAACGTATGAGAAAATCAAACGTGCTGGGGTCAAACACGAACTTGCAGCATCCCATTATTTTATAGGCTATACTGTGCATCATCTTCAGTTGAGATGATGTTGGCAAATGGACTGCTTTCTGTATTAAAAACGTAGGAGTATTAAAAGCTTGGATGCTGACTGTGAAAAGGGGTCAGGAGAGCACCAGGATCAGGGGTTATAAATAGCTTCTCAATGAGTGAATCCTCTTTGGCATGCTGCTGTAGTTGTGGAGAAAGGTGCATCCTGGTAATAATAATAGCGGCACTAGCTCTAGGATGTGATTTAGTGCAAGGCCTAAGGACAGGCCAGCGCACGTGGGCTTGGAGCACACTGAGCCCTTAACTGCCTCCCTGAAGAGACAAATGAGGAGCAAGTTCTCTTCCCTTTTACTGTCTTTCCATTGCTATGGCTTCTGTGATTCTCTCAAGTTCTGTTTGTATTAGAAGTCCAGTGCCTTTTAGGGTTCATCACCTTAATTGTCAAAACTATATGGACAAAAGTATTGGGGCACTTACTCATTCATTGTTTCATATGAAATAAAAGGTATTAAAAGCGGCTAGATCATTAGTGAGGTTAGGATGTTGGATGAACACTATCCCACATCATCCCCAACACATTCCAAAAGTAGAAGATAGACCACCACCAATCCAGAGAACACAGTTTCACTGATTCACTGCTCAATGGTGGGGGTTTATACCTCTGTAGCCAGGTGTTAGGCATGCGCACGTGAAAAAGCATGAATTCGCCCAGTATGGGTTCTGAAACTTTAGACCAGTAATGTACATATATTATGCAGCGCCATGTTGTTACAAACACATTATGACCACTTCCTTGTTTCTACACTCATTGTTAATTTTTATCAGATTCACTTACCACACAGGGAGCACTTTGTACTGCTGTCCATTTGTTTCTCTGCACACATTGTTAGTCTTCTATCATCCTTTTCTTCAATGTTCAGGACCCCACAAGGCCACCACAAAGCAGGTATTATTAGGGCTGATGGGTCATTCTTAGCACTGCAGTGACATATAATGCTCCCAACCCTAGAACAGTGAAGATGAGCATACATGGCTTGGATGATGTGGTGACTTGGTGGTTAGCATGTTCAAGGCCCTATCTGGGTGGAGTTTCCATGTTCTCCCCATGTCTGTGTGAGTTTCCTCCCGGAGCTCCAGTTTCCTCCCACTTTCAAAAAACATGGATCAGGTGAATGTGTCTGTATGTGTGAGAGTGAATGTGTGTCTGTATGCCCAGATGTGGATTGGCACTTTTTTTCCTGGGTGAATCCCCCTAGTGCTCCATGCAGTCCTCATTATTGCTGGGCATCCAATACGCTTTCAGGAAAGTGCAGATACAACATCAATCAAGTCATGAATGTGGCTGATTTTGCTCTCTCTGACTCTCAGCCACTTGGCCCTGCACTTATAACTACAGTTATATTGCATCACTGAACACTTAGTGGCACATGGTTCTGTCAGCCTAAATTATATTCACCAGCATTTGTTTACATTTATTATTTACACTCATCTGGAACAGTTGGAATCAGCTGAGATGTTCCGGCTACCAGATAATCCAGTTTTTGGCGAGATTTTGAGAGAACCTATCTTAATTCAATGAGAGCCTCTGGGTCACACTTTGACAGTAATTGGGGGACTTTTCACCATTTTCCTGCTGACCCTGTCTGCCAGCAGAGCATGAACTGGAACTCTGCAAGTGCCTTGCTGATATTACACCATTACTGTGTCCCAGAAAGAACTCATTTAAGAAGAGAGAAATGCTGAGCATGGCCTAATTTGTGAAATTGAGAATTATTGAAGCAACCCATCTTTGCCAGTCTGTGACCTCACGCTACACTTTAAAAAATTAAGGTGCAAAAGAGAGGAAGTAGGGGAGGATTGAGGCTAAGCTGGGGACAATATGCTGGCCAAAATGTTTCTAACTAATCTAATTACTCCAGATGATGTTAGCTATGTTCAGAAACATTGTCCTCCTGATTATGATCATGATCTTCTTATCCACTTAATCTGGTTCAAGGTAGTTTGGTTCCTTAATGCCTGGTTTACCTTTACTGCAAAATGAGAGGGGATGTGCTTTTCAGATGCCTGAACCACCTTAGCTTGTTCCACCCAATGCAAAGCAAGCTTCTCCTCTTTAAAAGTGCTCCTCATTCTATCATGAAGGGTGAGGCCAGCTACCAGACAGAGGAAACTTTTGTTAGTTGTTTGTATCCACAGTCTTGTTCTTTCAGTCCTGTCCAAACTCCTCAATCCATTTTAATTAATAGTTTACAGATAAAGTTTCATGGATTTTATGGATTTTAAATTATTATGATTAATTTTATGCCCATGTTATTTTTAATGCCACATGTTTTCCTTAAATTATTACTGTTATATACTGTTTGTATATATATATAACCTTTATATTTTGATATTTATCCTAACCCGAAGTTCTTGCCAGTGTACAGCCCTATGCATTACTGCAGCCTCTGCACGTAACCTACTGGTCTTACAAACCCTTTTCACCGCAATATATTTAGAAACACTGAAAATACATTTAGCACATCATCCACTGAAGACAAAACCCTTGTGTATAAGTGTTCAAGCTTTTGAATTTGATATGAGCAACTCTAGTTTGTCTCATTTAATCATCCGAAGGCATTCTACACTATTTATCAAGCAGGAAAATAGACTATTCCTCTGTGTTGCATTTTTTAAGCCCTAGTGTTCAAATAGTTGTGAGTAGATTTTGAACTGGGTCATGCAGTTGGGGCTGCACAGCCAAAGGCTACCTGTGTGTGTGTGTGTGTGTGTGTGTGTGTGTGTGTGTGTGTGTGTGTGTGTGTGTGGCTCGGGATGGCCCACTGCTCGGCCATGTCTGTACGCGCAGGGACAGCCTTTGTGTGCTAATCCAATCAGATCAGTGGGGATTAAAGCCTGCCGACACCAAAGGAGACTATGGAGTTATGCAAATCCCTTTAGTGCTGGGCGCCACTGCTATACTGTACTCATATACTGCAGGAGCCGGGGGGAAAGAGGCAGCCCAGGGGATGATGGGTTCAGTTTGGACTCCAGAGGTGTGAGGCTGTAGGATTACTCTGTATTTCACAACAAAATGACTGTTTTAACTGTCATGTACATTTGGTTAGTGTTTATTAGGTACTGGCAATATCCAAAACATGCTCATTACAAACAGTATAATTATTCCATTTTAACAACACATTTTGGGGAAGAAAAAAAAAAACAAACAAACCAAAAAAAACACTGTATCTGTATAGCAGTTTTAAAGAATCTGGTACTACTGAGGTATTTTGACTGAATGCAAAATAATGACACATTATCTTGTAGTGTGAAAATGGCTTTAAATGTTGGTATTTAATATTTTGTACCATATCACCCACCCTCTACATTGTTGGGGAATCTGACACGTTTTGGCAGTTTTTTGCAGTTCTCACGAGAGGTTTCATTCACACTCTGCCAGTCTGTGCCCAAAGCACTGCTACTGGTGAAGACAGAGACCGCCATTTTCACTACTACAAGTGAGTTAAGCATCAATATGATTTTGAAGCCATTATTTTAAAGTAAAATTGCTATATAATATTCAGATCAGTGTCCACCACAAAATATTCCTATTATACTATCCAGGCCCTGAAGCACTGACACTAAACAGCCTCTCCAGTCTCTATGTACACATCTTTGAAATAATGAAAAGCAGGGAATTATGAGGATATTGTCACTGTTTCAACATTGCTTCAACAATGGATTCTGTGCAAATGTCACATTGCAACTTAGCTTAGTGCAGCTGCAAAAGGAAGGTTCAGTTTCCATTTCCACACAGGACTCTGCAAGAAATAGAATAATCAGCACAGAAAGAGAAGCAGTACTGGGGTTTTGCTAACGCTTTATTTACACTCTCATGTACCTGCATTTTGTGAATAGCTAGCTGATTTCTATGCTATGATTAATGTTTAGAAGCTCAGCCATCATAAGGGATTAATCAGTGGCAGATACAAACAAATAATATGTTATATTATTAGGCAGTAAACATAACTACTGTGAGTCATAGCATAAACACAAAATCCATTCTTGTACAAATGACAGGGTTTCATCTGTGAGTGTTCAGTTGCTCATGTGTTTCAAATGTAAGCAATTATTGAAATTGTCTTATAAAATCAATATGTTTATTTGCTGCAGTAATATAGATGCATTAATTCAATTCAGACTCACCCATGACGGTTCTACTCAACCAATACTAACTCGGCAGTGCCTAACATCAGCAATGAATACAATATAGATATAAAATTGGTCACTTGGGACTCAAGGGAAACTCATTGTTCTGGTAACGCATTTTCAGGAATTGAACATTATCCACAATTGAACAGTCAGTGTAAGATTTAGAATTTTCATCCATTGACTTTTGTTGTTGAGTATTAGAGAATTGTCTTTATTTATATATATATATATATATATATATATATATAAAGTACCAATGCATCAAAAGAACAACCCTTGGACAGCAGCATGCTAAATGAGATGCTAGATGTAAATGTAAACAAATCTGAGCGGCAGCCTAGGCAGATCCCACAAAGCTGTACATGTATGCAACCATCTGAAAGCACAGGTGGTAGATGGTGGATGTTGAACCACGATGAAGGTGGGCCCATGCTGAGCTTTTCTGTGGTGTTTTTGGAAGAGCAACCACAAAACTGGCACAGGATGACGCCACAAGCAAATATCTAGAGGCTATTTACATCAGTCCATTGCGTCAGGCGGCAATCTTTGCAGCGTGTGGCTGTCCCAGAAAACCAGCTACTGTTCAGTTGGATGTGTGGATGGGTCTAAAAGTTGCCAGTGGCAAGTAGAATTGTGAAGTTTGACAGGGAATGTTGATTGTGACACTCGGGAGCGAATAAGCGAATAATCGACAGCTGTGTTGGAGTTCACAGCTGCTAGTGCTGATGTGGCACTTAGCCTCGTCTCATTGGCTCTCCTGCCGGACACTAGACAGAGTCTGTCCAGAGATCACTCCAAATTGATTCCTGGCAGAGACAAATTAGAGTGATGGCTGCTTAAGCAGAAGACAAGCTTTGATTAGAGCCCAGTGGCAGCATGTGCATATCTGAAGGACAGCAAGGGATTAACTACTCAGGGAAAGTGTGTGCGTGTGTGTTTAAATATTTTCAGGACAAATGTCCAACCTAAAAAGTAAAAAAAATGTTGATGTTTCAAGGTCACTGTTAGCTAAAAATCTTAGCTGTACATACAGATTAGCCACAAATAATCCCTCTGCTTATAAAATCATATTTTTTCTAAAAGTTAATCCCTATTTTATGGCTTATAATTATACACTAGATTGTTGTACGTCAAATGGGTTACCACAGTGCAGGGATTATACACAGACTTGCCAAAAGTCATGGGACAGGAACTAGTTATTGTGACCCATGACCTCTGCCACATCTCATGAAAGCTAAAGAACCATTCACTAACCTGTAGGGTGCATGTATTCAATTCTGCCAGGCTCTCCACCACCATCATCAAAACACCAGCAGTCGAGTGAAAATCTTTTGGCGATAAGAGTTCCATCCCTCCAGTACAGAGTCAGAGGCTTGTCTGGAAGATTGGCTTGTTTTGTCAATCTTCTGAAATACCTCAAGGTGGCCCAACACCTCACTGAGATACTTTTACTTTTGTTTTATATGAGGTACTTTCCTTACATATTTGACCCATCTGCATTAGGGCCTCGCATCCTAACAAAGCATAAAAATGTGTGTGTGTGTCTGTGAGAGAGAGAGACTCACACAAACACACACACACACACACACACACACACAGATGCAGAAGCCTGTTGGCTTTTGTCTCACACTTTCCATTTTTTGTTATAGCAAAAACAAACCATGCCTATCTTGAGGAAGCAGTCTAATAATAGATTAGGAGCCTATCATGATGATCTCAGCCAATCTGTCACCTCCCCCTCTGTTGGAAGGAAATGGCAAGCTCGCTCACTCAGGGAGAGGGAGCAGGCAGCATGGAATAAGCACAAATTAGCATGAGCGAACAGTGCCAGGTCTCTAATTAAAATGTGAGTGGAAAGAAATATGAACAGATTCAACAGTTTGCAAGTCCCTAAAAGAAGGACAGGACTTGGGTCTGAGGCCACCTCTGACTGGTTTGAGCTCCTGAGGTTTAGTTTTCTTTTCTCTAAGGTGGTATTGATCATTTGTTACCTCTGATTTTCTGTTTGAAATGGGTGCCTTTATGCAAATAGGTCTATATAAATATATAAAACTTACCTGATTAGTTTATTAATCAGGTTCAAGTTTAAAAAAAGAGCTAATACCGTGTCTGATTTTGAGCAAAGGGACAGCATCTAAACAGAAACATATATGTGGAAATATTTCAAACAAACAGATGTGTAGTGCAAGCAATATCACTATCACTCTGTACGTTGCATGGTGTACATTAAATTTCAATCTGGCTAGACACTAAATAGAAAAATCAGCTATGAATTATGGGTACATTTTTGGCCCTTATAGTATGTAGTATAGAAAAGTGTATACATATACTCAAATATCCATAGTGTGAACTGGTTGGTGCTATGAATATGCAATTGTGGCAAGTGAACTTGTAATGAGGTATATAATATTATGTCACCGGGTACTGTAATGAGAGAACACTGTTGAACAAAAACATAAAAAGCATGAAAAATAAGCCATTTTTATGCTGCGCTACAGAATGTGTAGTATATTAAATGCTACTTTTAGACTGGAAAACCTTTCCGGATTTTACATGTTTTTTTTACAACCCTATAAAACAGGTTTTTTTTGTAGGTTTCTGATTTGTAATTTTGCTTCAAATATGCCAGTCAAGTGAACAGATGGAGAAAATGAAACTTGATGGTGATGAATTGCCACTGCAGCAAAAAAAGAAGCTGAGCTGGGCACAGAAAAGTGAGCATACAGCCATATGGTTGTGACGGTGTTCGTGGGTAGCTCTGAATAACCAAGTGGAGTGTGTCAACATGCAAGGGTGCAATTTTTGTCTCTACACACCAAGTGAATGCACTGGTTCTTAATTACACTAAGTTGCCCTTCCATCATGTGCTTTAGTGATGGACTGGCCATCAGGAAAACTGGTGTGTCACTATGGGTGTTGGTTGCTGAGAGAGTGCAGGGGCTGGATACCCCCCAAGGTTGAACAAAAGTTTGAAAAAGCATAAAATATCAGACTGGCTTTTAATTTTTGTGTGAAATAAAACGGAAACAGACACAAGACAGATGTGCTCTGGACTTCTTTCTGTTGGATTAGCAAATAATAGGTTATTAACTGGGTATGTTGTTGCATTTGCTTGATGGTCTTGCTATTTTTTAGATAATGCTTTAAGTATTTTATAACTGGAAGGCCCATGCAAGTCTCACCCACCCCAAGATCAGTATCCAAGGTGACTGCACTTAGTTCAACAGTAATGAAAGCAGTAGTTCATAAGACAAGTTTATTAGCACTTTTAATCTGTCTAACACTGATTACTGTTCATTGTCTTCTTATGGACATGTTTCCATTGTGTTTGGATATTCAAAATACAGCATAAAAAAATCGCTATGAACAGGTATGTCTATTCTAATCCGGTGATGATGCTAACGGTGTTAAACTGGGGCATAGAAAGTGGAGCATGTTTTGGTTGGGTTTGCCGTTAAACACAGAAGAATGAATTGTGGTTAACCTCAGCTGTTTTTTTGGAAATGTATTGAAATTGTGTACTCTGATTTAGGGATGTACTGATCATGATCCATATATTGGGATCAGGTGTAAATCAGCCATATCGGCATGGGTCGGTATGAGCTAGTTTAATCTCAATCCCGTTCTGAGTCTTGTTCAGAGCACAGTCCCATGTCCTCAGGATGCCATTAATGAACATTTTTCAACTGGCAGCCATGAGAATTTTCCCTGAAAGTAAATAAGAGTTTAGACTCTGTGGACTTGCAGTGGAACATTGAAACCATAATGTAAAATCTAAGACTTTATAAAGCAATTGTGTAAACAGCTGTTTATCAGCAAGTGAACCGCATGTTTTAAGAAACAGCGCTTCTGAATTTATTTCCATATGAATTAGCAACACATTTTATCTAAACAGTGGGGCTGTTTTAATGTAAGCACAAAGATCAAATCACACTCCCATACTGGTAATTATAATTTAAAATTGTACAATTGCAATTGAAAGTACCCTTGCCTTGCTCTTGTTTGTGAATGTATTCAGCTACTTTAAGTTGCACCCATCGCTGACACTGTAGAGAAGTATTTTCAACAGAATAGGTCTCTCTAGAGCTCAAATCTAGTAGAAAGCCTTTTCTGGACAGTAGACAAAAGCAGCATCTGAAGTGTGCTACTTCCAGAGGTAGTGGAGTAGTGCTGGGCGATTTGACCTCAAATCAATATTGCGATTAATTGTATAACATTTTGCTTTGATTATGATTTTGAATAATTATTTTTAATAAACAGCACCTTTTTTCTTTGGTACAAGCTGAGTTCATCAGTTGTATCTCTGAGTTCTCCATGCTGCCTCCATGTCACAGACTGGACAGGGCAGAGTCACATGGCTACATACATGGTATATAAATAATTGTTCAGCCCTAATTTGGGGCAAGTAAGGCTCAATATTTCCAAGAATCAATCCAATCCCATGTACGAGCTTAACATCTCTGTCTCTGTTTGAACCAACAGTGTATTTGGTGCTGTTCTGGGATTGACACTGAGTACTTTATCTTTAAAACTCTGGTGCAACATTGCACCTTTCACTTAAACGAGCCACATGAGTGGTCCATTTCAGGGAGACAATGTTATTTCATGGTATTCCTGCATTATAGAATTACTGTCAGAGAACCTTTATCATCATAAAATGTTGCCCAAATTGTACTGGCACCACCTCCTACAATGTGATATGTTATAAACCTAAAAGAGTGCCTCTACAGCTGTTTGCGGTAGGCTGTAAAAGAAAATGACTGGTTTGTATTTGAAACATGTTCTTTCCCCAGATGGGAAAACTGTTTCCATCACTGTGCCTCTGTTTGCCAAGGCAAAGTTTACTGTTTTTATGTATAGTTTAGTACTTCTTGTAAATAACTGGCTTATGGATTTCTAAGCCACTTGTGACCTCCTGTCTAACAGATCTGTTGGAATTGTACCTTTTTGACTCTGTTGTTACATGCATGACTTTCTGCCAGTGAGAATTAATTTGGCCTGAAACATATTTCAGCACGTTTCTGCTGCTGCTTTTCACTTTGCTGATGGATTCACTAGTGGCAGGTTGAGTATTTCAACCTGCCGATCTAACGGCTTGCAATATCTCACAAAGGCTGGTAACAGCCGGGGAGCCCAAGAGGAGCAAACCTGGATGGAGGCAGAAAACTTTTGCAAGCCAAGTTGCTGTTCGTCCCTCCAGAGTAGGATACAGGACAAGAGTGGGAGTAGACAGGGATGAGATTGATGTAGGTTTCACTAGAGATATTATCTATTTATTGCACTATTTATATCACTGTTGCTCCTGCTGCCGTACACAAAGGGAAAGTACATATGTTGAGCTTGCTAGAGGCTAGGTTACACTCCAGCGAGTGTGGTTTATTAATGCCATGATGAGTCTTGGCTGCAGCATTGAGTTCTCTGGAGCTCCACTGAAGAGAAGATACATGCCTGTAGCTGTGTGTGGGATGTAGATAAGCTTGGTCATGTACGGTATGTAACGAGCAATGTCTTCTAGGGTTATGCCAACACATTGAAATTGGGATAGGCCAGGACAAAGTTGGGCTGAGTTCTATGAAGATGAATTCTGTTGTTTGTGTATCGCAGCCAAGAATCCCAGACATCATCTCTCAAACTTGCAGAAGCACCTTCGAGCCTTGTCTCCTTGTATTAACTGCCCACACACTCAAATGACTTTTTATGAAAAAGGCAGATTATGTCAGCACTTGCTTTCCTTTGGAAACTAAAGCTCAGGAAGGCTGTTGGTTTGGCAGGTGTTCTAAGAAAAAGAATCCTTGAACAGCAAGACCAGTGTACACAAGCGTGTTAATTGTTTCACTTTTTTTTGAGCCAAAGAAACCAGGATGGTCAAGACAGTAATTACCTATCTCTTATTAAAGCCACCAACATTTTAGTAGGGAAACTCAAAATGGAGTATGCCAAGGTTAAACATTTTAATAGTGTTAAATTCAGAAAGAAGAAAGAATTATTGAAAAAGTTAAGATGAGGACAACAAGAGAAAATAAAGAAACTAGATAAAGAAGGATAGATAAGAAAGAAGAAAATAGACAAAACTACAAAGAAAATAGCAAGAATTAGTGATGAAAAGGTAGTGCCAGTCCTGCTGATGAACTGAGTCTTACAGTGACCTCCAAATGAAAGTCTTTGAAGACAGTACTTTGACAGTATGTCAGAAAGAGGGAAATAAAGACCATTGAAGAAGGAAAGAAGGAAGCAAAAAAGACGTTTTAAAAAGGCAAAGGACATTGAATAGGACAAGACAGCCACGACCACAGTTTATGTAGGATATTGATGGAATTTGCCCCCCACCTTTAAACCATCTATGCAGTGAATACACACATGCACACTAGTGAGCATACACACAGTGAAACAGTGAGCCCAGAGGAGTGGGCAGCCTTCACTGCATATACCAGGGGGCATCAGGCCTGTGCATGGGCTCAACAGTGGCAGCTTATCGAACAAGGGTATCTAACCCACAACCCTGTCGGCAGTAACCCACTGAGTTACCACTGTCCCATATGGAAAGAGAAAAAAACAGGAAACAATAGAAGAAATTAAGGGAAGAGATAATGAAGTAAAGACAAAGAAAAAGGTGACAGAAAGACAAGAGGAAAAGCAAAGAAAGACCACAATCAAAGTAGACTGGTGTGATGAAGATGTAGTGCCACACCTGGTGATGAACAGAGGAGTCTTACATTGACCTCCAAACCTGTCTGTGGAGAGTAATTGTGATAGAGAAAAGCACTGCACTGCAGTCACCTGTGTGGATCTGTGTAGGTGTGCATCTCTCTTGCTTGCTCTCGCTCATACTGTGTTGAGGGAGTGTCAGTAGGAAACCGTATTTCTCACCTCGCCTTCACTTTATCACTGCCTATAAATGAGCTGTCCTTCAAGCCTGCCTTTTTCAAAATCATACGCAAACTTGACAGTGTGAGTCACACATCCTTTGTCCATGGCTTCAGATGTAACAAGACTCTTTCTGTTCAACATGAGAAGTGAAAAAAATGTTGCTGCCAAGGCTTTGTTGCCAGTGGGAAGTCTTTGGGAAGAATGTAGAGAAGAATAGTGATCTACCTGTTCACCATTCCCAAGTGATGCACTCATCCGTTTGTGGTTTGGAGTCCAAAAGATCATAATTGCAGCTCCCCTTCTTCACTCAGCAGTCAGCATGATGCAGGCCCATGCACGTGTCTATTAGCTGATTAAAAGAATTGGCTATTTATGTTCTCCTCCAGGCATGTTCAGCTTTCCAGTTGCTTTGTGTTAATGGCACTTTAAAGCAAGGGAAGCAGGTAGAGTATCTGAGGCACAAATGTGACTATATAACAAAGCAGAACAATTTCCAGTTGAAAATGTGTGGGAAGCTATTGGATGTACCATCAACACTCCCATCGCTACTGGAAAATCTATAGTAACATAGTGAGAATATTCAAGTTGCATGGGATGAATTAGCACAGGACACAACTCTATTCAGAGACATATGGCATGTTGACTTATACCCAATGCCATAGTGAGACACACTAATTCTGCATGTGTAACTCAATAAATATTGCCAGTAAATTGTCCATAAGTTTTGTTCCTGGTAATCTTTACCTTCCTTCTGAATAGCATTGCAATCCTTGTTTGTGCTTTTTTTGTTGTTTCTTGTCATCCCTGTCTTATTTTTGGCCATCCTCTTTCTTATTTATGTGTAACCTTTCAGGTCAAAGAGGCCTAGGTAGTGGGTGGAAATCAGACATGACTAAATTGTGAAGGAAAACTGGGTAAAAATCTAACAGTCGTGTTTGAGTGTTAAATAAATGAATGCCTGTCAGTCAGAAATACAGTTATTAAGCCTGAAAGATGGTGAGGTGTTGCCTTAGGTTGTTCACTCTAGCCTGAACTAAAACACTGCATGCTGCATTATTCAGCCATTTTGATTTAAATAACTTTGAACAGTGAATGTTGGCGGATGGCCAGTGGTCTCCAGAGCTGAAATTTGATTTAGTGCTTTTCTTAATGAAACCTTTTTAATAGAATACCATATGGTGCACTCCCCTCTCCACTGAGCCACTGAAGAGATTAGCTTGATGTTTAACTTTAATGAGCCTATCTGTACTAAGGGTGGGGGGAAAAACAAGAGAACGACTGTAAAACCAGGTCATTAGATGACATAATATGGAAGTCTCAAATGGGATTTATTATATATTTACAGCATGAAAGTCTCCATTAGGCATCTTTTTTTTAAGCCATGTAAACCAGTGATGTGTTTATAGCTGAGCAGTACCCAGTTCATTTTAATTCACACCCATTGGCCATTTTATTAGAAATACCCACCATATAGGTACACCATGTAACCATATGAATATTTAATGCAGCCAATCTTTTGGTGCACAGTTTATAAACCCCCTTCAGCCCTATTCTTCAAAGGAAATGGACCACAATATGAGTACCACCAAATGGATATTATTTGGATGAAAGACATGATAGTGACATAGTGGAATATCATGCGGAGCTGCTTTCACTCTTTCTTTTTCCTCTTCTCTTTCCCACTCTGTCACACACTCATTCTTTTTGTCCCACTACTCAGCATGTAGCAAGAGTGAAATCTCCGCTTCTTTCTTGGTGTGCTTCCAAAACAGCTGCCCTCTGAAGAAGAGGTGGCTGTAAGCTGCTGTGTATTGGACAGGGTTGGAAAGGTGGAAAAGTATTTAAAGGAGAGGAACATAGATGAAGTATGAGCATGACGTTCAAGGTCAGTCTTTTTGTGTTAAAAGCTGAATTAGAAATAGTTGAAACGGTGCCATAGCTAAAGCTGGAAATTAACTCTGCAACTGAATTTTCTCTCAAATATGGAGCTGTGGAACAGGTACTTATTGTATATTTTAACTGATGTGTTGTGACTGTTCCAAAACATCCATTGTTGGTGCTGTTGGTACACTTCCAGAACCAACCAGAAACATTGCCTGCATGTTCCTGATTAGACAGAGAATGGTATAGCCATTTTAATGCAGACAATGCAGTGTGTGGCAGGCCAGGCCGATAAAACGATAAAAAACAATAAATGAATATATATATATATATATATATATATTGTATTGGAAACCAAATATTTAAACATTTGCTGAACCGGCCCATTTTACAGATATCCACTTATTTAACCTACAGCAGTTTGTCCCTTCATGATGAAGCGATAGTGTTCCAGCCTGGACTGCTATTACACGATGTACAGAACAGGTATCAGAACAGAGCTGCCTTTACATTTTTTAAATATATTTAAAATCAGCTATTGTTACCTAATGTAAAATAAAAAACATAGCTCTACCCTCCTAAAAATGAGGATGTCAAAAAAGGTTGTCATGGAAGGGCCATTGTTACTTTTTGCTCTCTAAAGTAGTCATTATCATCTGCCAGATGGTCCACTTTATTGCTCTGCCATTCTGTGCTGGGAATTTGGATTGATCAAAAACATGGACCCTATGGAGAGGTTCTTGAGCACTGCATTGAGAACCAATGAGCTCTTATTGAAAGCTTTAAAAGAAGTTTATTTTTGTAAAAATGATGTGCAGTTATGAAGTGAAAGTTTGAAATACTTCCACAGAGGACCGGACAATATTGGAAATATTTTCTGATATTAAAACATGCAATAATTTTCACCAGATTTCTCCAGAAGTCAATGATCCAACATGTCTTGATCTTAACAATGCCCTCTGTATATCAATATAATTTATTTGAAACATTTGTAATAAAAAAATGAGAAGTTTATCAAGTTATAGCATGATTCTTTAATTGGAATTAATAAAGAAATTCAAGAGATATTGTACATCTTGTGATATGACTATTGCACAATTACACATTGTGTGATATCGATGCTAAAATTATATATTCCCACATCATGTAAAGCTTTTATACCAGTTTTAATTAGAACCATACGTCCAAGCCAGGAACCATTTGTTAACCTTTATTTTTTAGTGACTATCACCTACTGACTAATATGAAAATAAATACACTGACCATATTTGACCATATCTCCCTGTTGTGCTCTATGCAAATTACACATGAATTTTTTTTGCTTTTTTGTATGTGGGTATGAATTCTTGGCTGTAGAGGAATTCAAGTAGAGCTATACAGGTTTGAGTCACAGTCAGGGTGGGGGTAGTTTGGGAGGGGGGTGAGCCTGTGAACCGTGCCAGCTGGTCGACAAGCGTGATAATTGAATTGTGGGAAATGCAAATGCCAGACGGTTGCTGTGCATGCCAAGGGATGTATTTGGTCCACTTCATAGCGATGGGGCCCGCGCCTGCGCTTTCCCATTGATTTATTAATTAATTTCTCCATGCCGTTTGCAGATGACAGCAGATGCAAGCAAATGAAGCAGCACCTCAATACGGCAGGAGGAGATGAGAAGATTGCGGGAGGTCATTCTACCCCTATGGAAGTATTTCTGAGCACAGTGATGGCTAACTTTCCAACCTAAAGAAATAGTTCACTGGAAAAACATGTTTAAACACTTTTGTCAGCCATATTTAGTGTTTGACCTGTGTTTGTATAGCTTTGTGCAGGAGTTGCAAAGCTAATGTTGCTAATAAGTAATGGAAGTAATCACTTACTTTAACCCTCTTCAAGTTGATAATCAATCTCCGATATCTCAGAATTGTTCATCTGTATAACAGATTTTAGTGCACAGTGGTGCTAGGGTGATATGAACATATAATCATGTCCTGATATATTATAAGTGGTTTTCAGAAAAATTGAAACATTTATAAAATATATAAATTATATTGACTCATATCTTGCTCTGTTTATATACAGATAATATCAATATCGATATATATCAGCCAGTCCTACTACACATTACACAAATACAGACTGTCCAAATTTTAGATGCCAATTGCTGCTGCTAACTGTTTTCAAAGGTATATGCTTATAATGTTAGAAACCACAAACAAATACCTTAAAATTGAAAGTAAATCTCTGCAAGAATAGCGTTCATCAACTAGAACATTAGCGAGGTCAGATTGTTGAATCTCCACCACACATCATCCCCAACTTCTCAGCTCACCTCAAAAGAGAATTACAGTTTATCTTCTCCAAATCTGTTGGCAATATGTCTCTATGAGGATTAGACAAGCTTTGTGTGCGTTTGCACATCAATGTCAGCAGTGGGTGCAAATTAAAGTAGCTAAATATTTATTTACATTTATTAGAAGGGTTGTCCACAAACATTTGGACATATAGTGTGTTCACTGAGATGAGATTGTTAAAGTCTAGTGTTTGTTAGCAGTGTCAATCTTGCATGTCCCTTTCTAAACTAAACTTGGTTTTGTCTTGGGTAAGTGATAAATCACATTAATTTAATTTGAGAAGCGAACTTTAGATGCCGGTCATGTCTTGACAGAGTGACTGCTTTTGGGTTAAGACGAAACTGGATCAGTGTTTATTTAAACCAAACCGTTCCTCCAGAAAGGCAGTACCCAATCCCTGGGATCCGTAGCTCACTTTGTTTCCATCTTTTTCTCTGTCAGCAGTGGCAGACGCGACCCCAACTTTTCCAAAGCTTTATTTAGTAGATGACACCGGGATGATGTTTTGTGAGTTGTATTGTATTGTGATATGTTTGCTCACAGTTGGTATTCAGAGTGCATGTGAAGTTCACAGTGAGAGATGGGGCTCCCACAACAGGCCAGAAGCAGAACCCCCCCCCACCTCCACCTTTGGTCCATCCCGCTCAGAATGTGCATGCACTATGGGCTGACAGGAAACTAAATGGAGCGCCCTGGGGGTGAGGGTGTGAAATATGTCTGTCAAAGAATAAAACCCTGCTTGGTTCCCCACCGATCTGCTCTGCCTTTCTAATTACTAGCCAGTGGAGGGAGTGGTTTGGGGGCATGTTTTTCTTTGAATGATTTATTTATCAGGGCTGTGATTCCGTCCGTGTGCAGATACCAGCAGAACAAAACTCTGTGCAGGTGGTGAATAGGAGGGGTGGTTTCTTTACTCTGCGTTCTCTTCTAACTGATCTAACAAGATGTTTGTGCTCTGATTTGCTCAAGAAACAGAAGAAACTTGTTTTTAAGGGTGTACATGGATACGTAGGTTTCTTGAGAAAAAGAATTTGTAAACACTCTAACCAACCATGAATATTGCTATGAAGTGATCATTCTGAAAATTTCATTGGTACATTCGAGTTCTATGTACTAATGAATTGGCATAATATGTAATGAACCCTTTTTGGTGCCATATAAGTATGATTCATATAGAGCAGTGTAAATTATCCCAGTGGTCCACAGAAACCTTGAACCAAGTAATGAACCATACCTACATGGTTAGTCATGATTATATGTTGAGCAATTGTTTTTAGTAAGAAACACTTTAAAGAATTTTTGCGGTAAATCTGTCAAGACATGTTAGGGTTTTGAATCTTACTCCTTCATTTCGCTGAGGGAAGACTCCCAAGGGAGCAATACAGTTCTATCCTATCCTATCCCTACGTTTTCTACTAGAGACATGAACCTTCTGAAACTAGCAAGTAGTGGGACCTTTAACAACACCAGTTAACACCATACTAACTGTAAGCTTGGTGTCAGAATTTTGTTTCTTCAGATTTCCACTGAATGTATGAGTAATGTTGAAAATATATAGCAATGTAATAGATCATAAAATTTATGGTTCAGAAAGGAGTCTTAGCAAAATCAGTAAAAAAAAAAAAGAAAATTTGGGAAAATTAAATGTGACTAATCTTCACGTTCAATCTGAAAGTTTTTTTTATTTTTTATTTTGGGATTGTATAAGTTGCTTTTATTTTGACACAGTCTGTGACAGCATGGAGAGATTGCCTTTCTCTGACATTTTTCTTTCATTTCATTCCACATTGAAGGGTAATAATGGAGTTCATCCTTCTGAGGTTATCTCTTAAATAACAGACTGACGTTGCTGCAGATGAGTGGTTGTGTTGCCTTATGGATCTTGTGGCACAAGGTTATAAAATGGAAAGGGTTTATCAACACAATCCATTCATGTTCATACATATTAAATGTAAATTCAATGTATAACAGCAACAATAACTGTATTCAATGAAGGGTTAAAAAAAACTGCTGAGGAGGCTTTTTCCACTTTCGTTCAGCTCTGGAGTATCGGGTGTTCAAATCATCCGAGAGATTGAATAACGGGGAAGTTTCATCTTTCAGTGTTTTCTCTGGAGCTGTGCTAAGATGAGCACACACGCACGCACGCACACACACACACACACACACACACACACACACACACACCCCCATAGCATGTTGCAGCCCAGTACTTCAAAGGCCTGTCGACTGAAAGCTCATGCAGCAGTAGAGGCCTTTTTGTGAGAGTACAGTAGCCAGACTCCCTCCACACCAACCTTAAATGAAGATCATCTCTCCAGAAAAAGATGTAGATGCTTTATTCTGAACACTTTCTTTATTTAAAGGAACAGCTTAACAATAACTCAGATTTGTATCATTCTATCCATACATTCTATCCAGAAATTATTGGTCAGTCAAGACCAAGTCAAGGTGGCTGCCCTGCACTGGAAACTATGAGGCTAATGGAAGTAAAAACTAGGGGTCGCATAGACAAGGGTTTGTCAACATGTGGCCCAGGGACCACCAATGGGCCACAAAGCACTCTTGCAGTTCACAGGCCCACACACACACGCACACACTCCGAGGTGTAGAATTTTCTGAAATGAAGAATGGAGACCCTGCAGACTCCTCAGACAATGCAGAAAATTCATCCACAAGTACAACCCACACTACACCAGATATGATTTAATGGCATAGGTAGATGGATTATTGACATGGACATTGACTTAGACAGGTTATTGACACAATCTGTCTGTCATCTGATGGTAGCATTGCCTCTTTGTTGCTCATGTTTGTGAGGTGTATTTAGGACAGATGTGTTCATGAAGTTGTACTATTTTTAAGCCATTGTTCAGACCCAAAATCACATTTTCAGTATTGGCACTCAAGGGCAATAAAGGGTAAAATCAATTTGACTTAAAGTTATGTTTTCAGGTTATTAACAGGTGTGCCATGAAGTGCAAAAAGGTTGACAAAGCCTAGTGTAGACTAATTGACTAGTAGGGCGGTAAACAGTACCAACTATGTCAGGACACAGTAAAGAAAGAAACTATTTTGTGAAACACTGCTAATTAAACTGGAAATACTAATTAAACATTAGTCTGGAAATACTCCAGAGGAGATGTATCTGGATCTAGTTCTACAGTCAGTGGCACAGTGTGTACAGCTATGCATAAGTACAGTAAAGAAATGCAAAGCCATCTCAAAATGAAGTTATATCGTGCTAAACACCAGCTAACAACAAAATAATAAGAAAATTGGCAGGCAAGTGTTACAGTTTCAAAACATTCACTTTGGAAAAAAAAAAAAACAGATAACACTACCAGTGAGCCACCACACCATGTGGGAGACTGGAGTTTGATTCCCAGTCTGAACTTCTACAGACCTGGTAGAAGTTTAGGTTTGAGCATGTGTTGTTGGAACATGATTTGACACATTATTGCTGTTGCGAATCATCTTTTATCTGTACTAGTGAAGAAATAGTGACCTAGTGAGTTTCTTTTTGCTTCATGTTAGCTAACAGTATGGAAAATATGATTAGTTGACTAGTGGATGATTTTGATATAACTACTAAATTAAAAAAAATGTTGTGCAACCACTAGTAAGTAGTAATGTCCCAATCCTGATCCATGTGTCAGAATCGGGGGCAATCAAGTGTTGGCTTGTTTAATATAGATTTAGTTCAGTTTAGTGTGGTTTCTCATACACTCACTTTCATGTTCTCCTTTTGATTTTCTTTCATACTCACACTTTTTTGCTCACTCATTTCTCTTGCACAGTCTGGCTCAGTCTCACAGTCTCATTATTCTCTCAAACTATCACTCTTTCTCATCACTCACTCACACTCTTCCTCATTAACACTCTTTTCACTTTCTCTATTTTTTTCTCACTCTCTCTCGAACAGCTTCACTCCCAGCCTCAACTGCTCGTTCACTCTCTCCCTCTTTGACAGTCTCAAACTCTCACTGATGCTATTTTGCTAGTCACTGTCTCACTCTTCATCATTAACACTCATCTTTCACTGTCTCTTTCCCTGTCTCTCTCTGTCTTTCTCTCACTCACTCATTTTTCTGCTTGTTGGTGTCAGCTGTGATCTCTGGAACACGGTCAGATTTGCATGCTGGTGTGTGGTGTTGTGAAGCAGAGCTGTGTAGTTAAGTGTGGTATTAGAGTTGTGTATGAGTTGTGATTGATGTCAGGCTGTCTGAGGCTGACTGTGAATGGGTCACTGAATCCTATTACTCAGTGTGGGCCATTGAACAAAAGACTGTAGAAAGTGGCAGAAATGTCCCACACGCAAGAGTATGAAGTGAATGAGATTCTCTCTCTCTCTCTCTCTCTCGCTCTCGCTCTCTCTCGCTCACTCTTGCTCTCTCTGTAGACATATGGTGTTTTGGATGTGTGTGGTTTAGATGCAGGCATTGCAGCTGGTGCTTCTTTGTTTTAGAATTTGCTTTTGTGCTTTCTCGCATCCCAGTGCTGTTCTCTGTGAAACAGGTGGGAAATGACTATAGCTTACAGTATGTATGTCTGTGTCTGTGTCTCTATGTGAATGTGCACATACAGCTTCTCTAGTCTAGAGAAGTACAGCCAATAGAATAGGACTCTCTCAAGGAGGTAAACATCCACCTACTGGCACCATGAAATAATATTGCAAATAAATCCCCCCTGCATTGTGCTGTGGAGCTGAGATCAATAAAGTATCTGTCTGTCAAGATTGATTCTTTCAGGAATGCTCTTGTCACTGAATACAATCCTTACAGCAATGCTCCAAAATCTTTTATAAATCCTTATTTCCCTGGACAGGGCAGACAGTTACTCTAACAAAAGCGGTAGGAACTTTTTTGGGGGGGGCAACCTCAAATAATAAAATCTAGTGTCATGTTTCAGTGTTTGAGTCCACCATTTAAACTTCCATTCATTTCAGGAGACTGGCTTCTGTCCTCCTACAGAAATCTGATTTGTGTGTCTGTCTGTGTGTCTGTGGGTGTGTGTGTGTGTGAGAAGGCACTTCAGTAGAGTGTGTACAGATCAGGACCATCGTGATTGTGAAAGAGCGGAAGCTGTTAATGATTTATCATGGCAGTAATCACCTTACGTGTTGGACTGTTACTGCCCAGATGGCCCTGCTGTTAAGTGGCGCAAATTACATGTTGGAGCCCAAACCACATCTTGAGTTAATCTTCAGCTTTCTTTGTGTTTCCTTATACAGGCTGTACTTAGGTGTGTATATGTGTACTTAGGGTTGGGTATGGGTGATAAAATACTAACGCTGTAGGGTTCACAACTGTACAGTATTGGGATCTTCATCCTTATTGTGATAAATAAAGATATTTGGACAGAATTTATCCAGGTATTTTTCAAGGTTTGCCATAAATAACCCTTTGATTTCTGAGTTGAGTGTACCAGTATGTTATATCTTGATGGCTGATATATAGCATTGTTTTGAAGAACATAGAAAACTCACAATGAGAGGTAGCCAGGCAAAACTACAAATCATGGGGTTAGTTTTAATGCCATGTTTCAACCTAACTTCCCAACAGAATCAATAAGCCTATATTGTCCCATTCCCATTTAGCCATTCGTTATAGTTTGTGTTCAAATGTATATAATGACTTTTTTCACTGATCCTAATCTTGTATGTAAGTAGGGTGGAAAGCTGATTGTGTTTGAGCAACAATTAATTGCATTAAGTTAATTTAAGTCAGTTGAGTCTTTGGCAAATGTTACGACTAATCCCATACTGTGCTACAGTTAACCCCACCTATGTAATACCCATTCAAATTTTTTAATGATTAGAGGTGCTTCAGAAAAGCTTATGCCTTCACTTGTAGCAAAAATGTGTAGAATAAATATTATTAATTTACACTAATTCACAAATTATTTATTTTACAAATGTACCACTACTGCTTCTTTTTTTCTATACCTATTTAGCATGAATAAAAATTGAGATGATGTATTTTAGGTATCTTTATCACATTTTAGGTATCTTTATCACATTTTAGGTATTTTATCACATGGCCTCATCTCAACTATTATTCTCAGACTTGCCTTTACTTGCCATATTACTGCACTCTGAAGCATGTTATTGTTTTTTCTAATATGATTCCTCCGTGTGAATGTGCAGTTCAGCAATGCGCAACCTGATTAGCTATGGTCCTACTAGCTGTACAGCTTATTTTGGTGTAAATGAGAAAAATAAGCAAACTTTAAGTGTATTAAAGTTTAATATCCTGCCTTTATCAAAGACAACTTTGTGGGAGATTGGGGCATATTATTCCGCATTAAAATAGAGAATTGAGTTAATAATATTATGGAAACATGATGTTTAGAATTTGGGTTGCTTTTTGGGGCCTAGACCTTCAGACTGCTGATAAAACAGAAAAGTAATAAAATACAATTGACCTTGTGCTCTTATAAAACAAAATGAAAGATACTGTTTTCCTGTATGCTCTTGTAAATAACACACAACATTTGCACTGTATACAATGGATTGCATCACATCAAAAGCAGGCTTGCAATGTGCAGAAAAATTTAGTAGATTTCAGTATTATGTCAATAAATGTGGCCACCATGTTGAGCCTGTAGGTTTTCTGGTGGCTGTAGGTTTTCATTCTAAACAACCAGCAGCAACAATTGATTGATTACTTAATCAATCAGCCACTGTTCAAACAACCGATCACTTGAGCTTCCATGGCTGGAATGAAAACCTGCAGCCACACCGACCCATTTCTGACCCAGTTTGACAAGCCGAGTCTAGTCAATCAAGCAAGAGTGTCACACACAGAAAAAGTGTCTTTCGAACATGTTGACAAGCTTATAGAGGCAGCATCTGGACTTGTCTCGTAATAGGAATCTATAAGTGATTGTGGGATAAGGACTTCTGCTAAATGCCATAAATGTAAATGTAAATGATCAGCAAAGCACCTGGGATATTTCTAGGTCTGACTGGTGTCCAGTCAATCGTTGTTATATAATTTTTTTTTTTTTTTTTCCTCGAAAATGGATTTCCAACCAAGGGCTTGTTTATTCGCATTGAATTAGGTTTGCTGGGAGCAGGGAAAGTGATAAAATGTGTAGGCTTGTTGATGTTGTCTAACACTCTTCACACTACAGTATTTAGGGTCAAGAGGTCTAGCTATTAAACCTACTAGATGTTTATCAGCATCTGAATTGTGTTTTCCAGCAGTTCACACTCAGTGATTGAGTTTGTACTGAGCAAATACTAATTTACTACTAACCTCAGGCTTTTGTTTGCAACCCCCAAAAATGGTCAGATCAGAAACAGGGCTAAAATCATGCAATGTGAACCTATAATCATTACTGTGACCAGTTCTGATGAAGAGTAAAGTAGACCTTGGTCAAGAAGACAAAAGTTCACTGCACTGAAAATCTTCAATCCTTCATCCCAGACATCTATTCCTAGCACTGCAAAGGTAGGACTGGTTAATTAGTGTCTATCCATTATGGTGCTGTTATAGCAATTAGGCAGGTAAATCTTTTGTGTGTTTAACTGCAGTAACGTTGGCTATTTGGCTAATGAATGGTTGCCAACATCACTATGATTGTGTCTTTGAGACATACTGCTTCTTTGCCAGCCCCTTCAACCTGTAACTCAGGCCTAAATAAGATTTTACTATATGCCACTGTTGCATGGCTATGTGTGTTGCAGAAGTTGGTATATTTTGTGTAAGTGTGTGTGTACGTATTTCTCCGAATACTGAAGCACCAGCTGCACCTCATCATCGTTTACTGGGGTTAGCGTACCCCTGCTGGCCTTTGAATGATGGCTTTAACCTTGCTCGGGCAGGTGGCTAATGGAAAGCTCCGGAAGCTCTGAAGAAAGGGCCGAAGCCTCCTACCTTCCAGTCCCTCATTTCCACTACCACCCCCCCTCAAAGCTTGTAAAACCCAACCGCTGCTGAGAGAAATCGCTGCATGGCTCAGGATCCCTGTATCACATTTAGTGGACATTAAAGGAAGTCCAGGCTGCCTGAAAGGTCTCGCTTAGGCTTCTTCTTTAAGACTGCTGCAGTAATAGGATTTACAGGGGCCAAGCTTTTACCCTGTTAACAGCCCCCGCTCAGACTTCCGTTCAGGAATGAAAAGCATGTGGGACTGCAGCTGCATGATTCTTGATAAAATGGAAATCACAATCTTTTTACTGAGAAATGAGAGTAAGATTCTTCATAAGTTTTATATATATATTGTAGCATCACAGAAAACATTCTATCTCGAAAAGTCACCTTTACAGAAGGATAAAACCCTCTTAAATTTCAGTGGAAATCAATACAAAAAAAAAAAGCTCCTAATTCCACTGAGTACAACACTAATATTAGCATAAATATAAGTAAAATTACCATGGAAAGTAGTGTTTTTTTATCACTGTGTTCATTAAAACATATCCAAAGCTCTCCTCATAGATTTTATTCAACATCAGGAATAGTAAATCATTGCTCAATGATGTTAAATAAGGTGACCTGGTAATGGAATTCCACATTCACTGTTAAAAGTATGAGATCCATGGGGAACTTTTGGCAGTTCTTCGATTTGAAACTGTTTGGATTTTTCAAGGAACATCCAATAAAAGTGCAAGGTTCTTGAAGTTACATGAAGCACCTCAAGAGGGTCCACAACAGTTTCAAATACAAAAAAACTCCAAAAGTTCCTTAAGGATCTTGCACTTTTTATAGTGTGGCAGCCTCCTGGAGAAATCTGGAACCAAGCTTTGTTCTCCAAACCAGATAATATTAACTATTTCTTCAAAATAAGACATTCTTTTGTTTCTCTATTTACTTTACTCTTATTACTGGGATCCACAGTTTTATATAAGGTGCTTATATACCTAAAACCTCTTTACAGGACTATCTGAGATCAAAGTACACACTGTTCATAAGCATATTTTTTATCCAGGCTTGAAGACGTGTTTCATGCAGCCCTGTGTGTGACTCTTACCTGATTCTGGTAATGGCTCTGGCTCTGGAGTCAACCATAGCCTTTCTGACATGGGGCTCTCATGTCAGCCTAAATGCTCTTGCCGTCCTTTTATTCAGGCTGACACTCCTAGTCGTTGTGCACTCGAGGTTAAATGGACTGGACTTTGCTAACTGAGGGCCTTCTACTCTTTACTTGCGCTGTTCTGCACAGCTGAATTCTGAATGGACTGCCCTGGAGCTCACAGCAGTGCCGCCACCATTCACATGCTAATGTGCCCAAGTGAGGTCTGGGAGCTGATGTTAATGCGCTGCTCCTGCTACCCAGCCTGGGTAGTATATCGATTGCTAATGGCTGGCGAAGTCACGTCAAGCTTATTTTGAGAAAGGTTCAGACACAAAAGGGGATCTCCACTAATTTCTGTCAATTAAAAACTCTCTCAGACTGCAAACAGCAAGTAATCAATAGAAATCAATTTGTCGTTGTTGTTGTTTTGCAATACATGATCTGAGAGGCAAGACCACTACAGTCTGGTTAGTGTCATAGGCCATTCAGGCTCAGAGCCTGTTTGAAAGGGATGTGACGTAAGAGACTGGAGTGGAACTGCAGAGCTAATCTGGTGTTTGTGAACAGCAAAGCTCCTATAGTGACTGTGTGTATGTATCTGTGTGAGTGGGTGTGCAGTTGCCCCCATGCTCTAGTGAGCCCCAGGCCATCCATGAAATGTTTACATTTGCGATACTGAAGCGGGGTCTTTTCTAAACTAAGTTAAGAATTTCATTCCTCCCCTTTTTCACCACACTCCATTTGGCTCTGTTTCAACACTGGCCTTTAAATTCATACAGAAAAGGTATAATTAAGCCCTGACCGCTTTCAGTTGCACATGCAGCTAGCCAGGAGAGATGGTGGGTTAACAAATGATGCATGTCTGGGTCTAAGGGCTGATGTTATGGTAGAGCTAGCCTTAAGTGTAGTGTGCACAGATGTGCGGTTTGAGGTTGACCGAAAGAGGCGTCTTCTGCTTTGTTGTGTTTAGGGCAACTGTCCCAATTCCTTGGTCCCCATTACTCTGGTAAACTTGGTTATTTAGGAAAACAGTCCTCTCCAACTTGTTAATTTGTGTGACATGAATACATATTTTAATTGAAGAATTACAACAAACTTTCCCAAAAAAAAAAATGTTTTCTAAGAAGCAATTATTCTGCTTTGATGTGTTTAGTGCTTTCCTAATTACACTGGTAAATTGATGAACTTCTCTTCATTTTGTTGCTAATTTACCTGAGGTATGAACACATTTTTCCAAGTTTTCCAAAATGTCCTTCCCACACTGTAAAAAGTGCAAGATTCTAGAAGAATTTGAGTTTTTATGTGAATTCTTAAATTAATGTAACTTTTTTTTTTTTTTACTGTGTTATTGAAAGAGACCCGATGACTAAAGACTTAGCAGAAATGGCTATAAACTCACTGCCTAATTCTCTGAGAAAATGTTTTCAAAATATTTGGCCTTTTAAAAAATATGTATATGTTCAATTAGACTACTATAGCAGACAAGGAAAACAAGGAACACCACATTTAAAATTCATCACTCATGCATATGTATTCTTTACATCTTTTTAAAGGATTTGGCAACTATGTGGGCTTTATATTGTTCAGTTAAGCCCATTCAAAAAACCTGATTATATTACTTGTCTAAATAATTCTTCATTACTAATAACATTTTCATATCCTTAATATTAGTCCTAATGGTGCTATTATTCTGCCTCTCTCTGTTCCAAAACCCTGAAATGCAATGTGATCCCATTCAATTTTCTGCCCATATCCTTTTGCCCACAAAACGTCCCTGACCATCACTCTGAAGGTCAGGGAGGTCAGCAGGAGGGTGCACGTGGGCCTGAGTGGTTGCCCCCACTAACAAAAGCCTGGAGGTGAAGGGTCAGGCTTCAGAAGGAGATAAATATGTGATGGAGCAACAGGCCCCGTCAGGGTGATTAAATTACCATTCCACAGGGACAGCAGGCTTGTTTTGCTGGTTAAAGTGGAAGCATCCTGCAAGGCATGGCCAAAGTGTCCATTAGGGCAAGAGAAGGTGACCTTTTAGACTCCTGTGATACATCACCCCAAGTCTGGTGTCATCTTAATGGGAGGTTACTTGGGGGGAGGGGGGTTTCTCCTGACTGCAGATGGTTCATGGTTGTCCATGTCCTCATAGTTTTGATTGCAGTAATATGGTACAATTCATCTTGGAGTGGTTTGTCTGTTTTATTTTTGTATTTTTTCCCTAGCATTCAGCACTCTGCAATGAGCTATGCCATTTAAAGACCATTAGGTTGATTGATCGCGTCTGTGCTTTAGTAAATGGCATTGTTGGGTTGGTGCCCCCTTTCATGGACTCTGTTTTTAATCTAGCAGAAAGGTTCACGCGGCTGGCCATCCTTCATCCCGCCGCTTGGCTGGAAGTCACTAGCGGGGGAGGTGGGTGGGGATCATGAATAGAGGACCATATGGTCCAATGATGCAAAATCCACTGGTTCTCCACCTGTTAAAAGTCTTTGCCTGGAGTCTGTGGAGGAGAAGCAAGGTCTGACGAAAGCCAACAGGTGGTTGGAATTTTCTTCTTTTCTCATGCAAAAAGTCTTCTGCAGTAGAAAAGTTAGCATCTGACACACACTTCCTTTGTTTTTTTATCTTTGATTTATTATTGATGTCATGATATGAGTTTCCGCAGCAAACACTTTGAGAAGGGTTTAGATAACAGGATGGCTAGATTCTATACAATCTAAGTTAGATCACCAGCACGACACCCACACAAACAAAATGTTTTTTCTGTTCCTTTAAGACAAATTTACATACCCTCTGTCTTGATTGGCTGCTGTGAATAGAGATAAGCAACATAACGTTATTTTATTAAAATGACATCAGTGAAATTATTGAAAAATGTAGCAGAAACACAGCCTGGTTGTATGTTCTCTTGATACAGTATGACACTAAAAGAACATCTACTTGTCAGCAAAGTCTTAAGATAGTGCTAGGCTTAATTCACATGATTTGATGACATTGTGGGCACAAGGCCCATCTCTGTAGCCACTGTAATGATGTTGGATGTTGCCCATAACCAGCAGGAAATAACATGGTGGTAGTGATGTTGGACGAGACTGGTAACCAGTGGGCTAAGCTTGCAGTAGTATTGTGCAAGGCACTTACACATCATATTAACTTTGTGCTAGCAATGTTGGGTGAGTCCCATAGCCGGTATTCTAACTTGTGATGTTGGACTAGGCTCATAGCCAGCATCCTAACAGTGCAGTAGCTGTTTGGGGAGCTTCTTTTTGTAAAATGACCCACCCATGATTAAGTCCCTTTGCTGCATCTTAGTGTTACTATGTTAGTGACTATATGTATATTTTATGACATTACAAATTATATGGAATCTTTTTTTTTTTTTCTTTTAAAAAAGTGAGGAAACAGTACTTTATCCCACAACACATTTTTCTCCACGCTGTGCTGCCTTACACATAATCCTGACTAGAACCAGATTTTGCTGATCATAATGGTAACGATGATGATTGCTCTAAACGCTGGGTAATCCATCTGGTCCTGCACATATGACAGCCTGTGGTGTTCAGATTATCCCCAGCAGAATCCCCTTAGCAATGAGGTTCACACAGCTAATCTGACTACGCAGAGAGGAAGCGAAAGCCAACCTGCTCATAATTCCCATCTGATTGCAGTGAGGATGGTGTGGGGTGGTTGGGGAGACACCTTATCAGGTGTTATGTCCTTGTCTTCTCTTCCATTAGCCCCTCTCTCTCTCTCTCTCTCTCTCTCTCTCTCTCTCTCTCTCTCTCTCTCTCTCTCTCTCAAATGAAAAGCTTTGTTTGTTGATCTCTCTAGTTCCATTACAGAGAAAAATACTGTTGTTTTCAATCAAATGAGAGATGTTTCTCCAAAATTTTCATCTTAATATTATCAGACACCCTGATTTTCCTCTGAAAATCAAAATCCAAAATAGACGAAGTGTAAATAGATTCTTGATTGCAGCTGTTGGAGTAGGAATTGCTGTTTGTAGGTAAAAGGAGCAAGAGCATAACAATTATTTAACATATTATCCTATCGACAACTATGTATTGGTTTATTTAAGTGGACCTTTATATTAATCTGTTAATATGGGCTATTTACAGACACATCTGTTGCCTTCCATTTAGCAAAAAAATCATATGAACTGTAGTGTGACTCAGGTATTAGTATAAGTATGCAGTTTGCACATTGTTAATCAGCAGTTATTGCCTTGTGGCTCCAGCATAAAACAAAAGAAGCAAACCTCTACCTCATCTTCTCTGATCAACTACGTTTGTGGTTAGAGAAAAACTGTATAAAGATGCTTTGCCAAGTTGTCACTCTGAGATGTATTTCTCTTTGGAGGCTGGGCATGAATGCAGCAGCTGTATATGTTGTGTGATGATTGGTCTGGACAATAAGAAAGGATTGATTGGTGAAACTTGGAATTGAGCTGCTCTTTTGTGTCTACTTTGTGCACTGTTCCAATTCTTTGTGTAGAGTGGGTTTGCATTCTCTCTGTGTGTGTGTGTGTGTGTGTGTGTGTGTGTGTGTGTGTGTGTGTGTGTGTGTGTGTGTGTGTGTGTGTGTGTGTGTGTGTGTGTGTGTGTGTGTGTGTGTGTGTGTGTGTGTGTCTAGGGGAAAAAGAGAATAGAGTGCTGTTTAGTGTGTCTTGCAGAGACCCATGCATATTGTATGGAAGCCTTCTGGAGCAGGAGAGGGAAATATCTGCTCCACACGTCAGACATCTTTGTTTAATCAGATATACATAACTCACCCTGGCACATCGTCAACCTTATGTGATACATGTATTGTATCACTGTCTTACTCTTACAAACCAAGACATGTCATCCATGCATGATTTTTTTTGCTGTCCCAGCAGTTTTGCCATCACTATGTAGAAATTTATATGGACCGTAATTAAATACCACTGTTACTATTTTGACCATCAAACTTTCATCATTACTCCAGTACATCTGAGCATTACAGCAGACATGGGGTGGTCCAGGTCAACTTATCAATAATGTATGAGTAGTTTGACCACAGGTAGACAGGTCCTCCCCCATGAGTCTGGTTCCTCCCAAGAGAGTTTTTCCTTTGCACTGTTGCACCTTTCACTTGCTCACCAAGGGGTGTCTTTAACCCTTTGTCTGTTGTTGTTGTTGATCATCTTATTCTTGATTTCTGTAAAGCTACTTTTTGACAATATCAACCGATATACAATTTATTTATTTATTTTATTTTATTTTATTTTAATGCCGACATATTCCTTTATAGCTACATTAGCATTGTGACAGCAGTGCAAAAATAAACATTGTATGCATTTCAGGGTCCCCATGAGCTTTTCATTACAAAAAACTAACTAATTACATTCAATACCTATCACTTCATGTGGTACCTAGCAGGACATGTGCTGAAAACTGGACTGTTAGAATAATTTAAATGATCAAGTGCCTAGTTAGTGTTGGTTTGTTTTTGCCATTTAACATTTGGAAATTAATTTTATTTGAGAAATAATTGCTTGCACACAGCACTGTCACCATACATTATAAATGCATTTACATAAAAATGTATTGCTACCTAATGGACATTTTGAACAGCAGGACAGAAAATAATTTGGAATATCCAAAGTCTGCAAAATGCAGTTTGGGCCCTCTTTATTGATTTTTGTACTTGTACTTTCTGTACACACTTGGTCTTCTTTCATGAAAAAAAATGGTTTCATTCAAAAGCATTGCATGCCATATGTGTGTCAGGACTGAGTATAGAGTTGTATAAAGTCTTCTTTGTAATGGAAGCAGGCAGGAAAGTCCATGGGGTGAAAGGGCTACATCACAGTCACAACACAGTTGCAATGACCTGAGGCTGTTGACAACGAGATGCTATTGAAACGTACAGACAGTAGCCATATGTATCTATGAACAGTCATTTTTGAAGACAATTTAGAGTTCAATGCATCTAAAGTGAATAAGTTGTTTCTGCTGTTAAACACGAATGATTAATGTCTCAGATAGAGTCCAGGTGTTTGATATCACAATTACAACTAACTAAACATTGAGAGGGAAAGTTGACATGAGGTCTTGCAACGAGTGCAAACCATTTTCATTATAAATGTATGATTCCCTCAGGCGGATGCCTCCATCTCTCACAATGGCTGACGCCATAAGCCACAGTTCAAAATGGCACCATGTGAGAGACACTGAGGTAAAGGCAACCTAAAGGCTAAAATACAATTTAATGTTGGAAGAAAGCATTTATTGAGACATCATGGGGTCTAACATTTACATTACATAACCTCTGTTTTGATTGGCCGCCATAAGTAGGGGGTAAGCAATAAAACTTTACATGACATTTACAAGGCATTTGGCAGATGCTCTTATCCAGAGCGACTTACGACTAACGAAAACAACAAAAGTTGTAATGCCACTATGGTCAGTTTCACAACCACCAGGGAGCCATCAGACTGAAATATATATAAAAAAGCACATGATTAAAAAGGTTTTTTGGGGGGGCTACTTGCCTTGCTCTACAACTGTGGAGTATGATTCAGTTTTTTAAATACAGTTCATGCTATGAGCCTAATACACAGCTGTACACATGCATTTGTTCGCAAGCTGAAGTAAAAAAAAATCACTTCTCTCACTGCCAGAGAAGTGCCATCAGTTGAGAATACAAATTTGTCCATCAAAGTCCACCAATTTTTTATTAGTTTTGATAATCTGAAGCACAAAATGCTTGTTGTGCCCAATTGTATTAAAAAAAACCATTGTATTTGCATTAATGTGACTGGGCCTCGATAATGTGCTTACATGTTGAGAAACCTTATTGCACAGATAGCGTAAACAAGGGACCGATAGCAGATGCTGAAAAGTGGTGATGATCAAAGAACAACTGAAGGTCACTTTTATTTGCATTTAAAGTGGCTAAAAAAGGACACAGAATGTAAGAATGTAGCACGTTTGAGTTCTTCCTGAATTATTATAGCACAACCAATTACATTTGATAAATTCTGTGATTTTCAAAGCAGCCAGTGTCACTCATGTAGTGCCTTATATATGAGATGCTAAGCAACATCTTGATCTTTCTGTATGCATCTTTTTAAAAACATTTTTTTTTTCTTGAAAGACTAACTGTTTTCTTTTTTGTGTCTTTTTTCATATGGTGCCCCCCTCTTGCCTCCACTCAAGGTAAGAAAACAATTCTCTTTTTCAATTTCCTTTCCCTTGCGTGCCCTTCTGTATCAGTCGCCAGCACATGGCTTTTCCTGTTGCTTTAGCTGTGCAGAGGTGAGGCGTCTGATCACAGTCTGAGTGAAGCAGACTCTCAGGAGCCCATGGGCCCTTCTGCCTGAATGGCCCAGCCTTGGGACCATATGGGCCCCACTAGCCCCATCTGATTTACTGTCTGCACATGTGCCTCCCTTCAAGGCCTGAGATGAACTAGGGCCATGTTTGATGCAGTGGGAGTGGACAGGCGAGGACAAACACACTGCAAAGGGCTAAAGGAAAGACTGAACAAACACTAGTTGATGACAAGGGAAGTGCCATTCAGCTTGAGAGCATACTGAGTTTCTTTCTGTAGTGTCTGTTTACTGAGATTCATTATGTCATGGTTCTTAACTTATTTAACGTACTGTAACCTTCACAAACAGATACAGTATATTGGTAAATCAAATCAATATTTTGAAATATGAAATCTATAATATTATTCATATTTGTAAAGGTTTATTTCAAGCCTCATCAATTCTTGTGTAATTCCATGATTATTTTAACAACATTTTATATGGTTCCACTTGCAAAGATTATTTTTGCATTTTTAAAATATGGTAAAATACCAAACACGACCAGCATTCATTAAAGGCTAAAGCTAAAAGGCTTCAAAAGAATACTAATTTCAATGGTAATGAGAATTATAAATGGTGTTGAATGTTAATTTCACTGTTACAGTATCACTGTTCACATTTAAATAGTAACAGATTATAATTCTAAATTGGTTCCATGGGTAAAGCAGGTATCAAATTAAAGACAGGTTGACCTTAAACCTGGTTCTCTCCAAAAAATATAAGCAGTTGATGAACCATAGATGTTTGTGCCTGCTTGCATTTCTCGCACTTTTATTATGTGTGGATGTATCTGTTTGTGCAACCCGGGAGGCATCTGAGGGATCTAGTAGGAACAGATGGTTAAAGTTCATGCCCTTTTATTGACCCCAGGAGGATGTTTGGGCTGCCTCTGCAGGGTCCCTGCAGAGCCTCCCCTTGCATCTGGATATCCTGCTGCATTCCAAGAATTAGTAACCAATTCACTGGCTTCCCAGTAGTTCACAATGTCTAGACAACCGAAATGATGAGAGGATGATGTAGGGCCTGGATTCAGAGGATGTCGGTCATGTTGGAGGGTAGAGATTGGTGTAGATTTATGACTATATGTATGTGTTTGTAATCATTTATTACAGTTTAAAAGTATTTTTAATTGGAATATTTGAGTACTCATGCATCATAAATTTCAAAATTGTTACAGCTGATATGTGATTTTTATTCAAAAGGTCATTTTATAATTATTACATGTAAAGTGACATTTCAAGCCTGTTTTATTTTACTTTTGATCAATATGGCTTTTAGCTCATAGTAATTATTTACCAAATTATTATATACATTTAAAGGCATGAAATATGTCAATTTTAATGAAATGAATACGTATTCATTCATTCACCAACATTTCATAAGACATTATTATATTTTTATTTTGAAATATTACATTTTTTGAGGAAAATCAGAACACTGAGAATCAGAACACTGAGATTGTTCTGAAATGCCCATCCCTAATGGATAGCTAATCAGGTGTAAGGAGCAACCCATTGGAGATCCGCAATCATTAAGCTCTTTGCTTAGCAGTTGCTTGAAGTGCTAAGATTGACATTCAGCCAAAGAGAGCGTGACTAACAGGAGAGAACAGCTGTAAAGCTCAGTCCGTTGGAGTCCACCGGGAGAAGAACCCTGGTGGACATGCTGAGGTTCATCTCCTGACAAGTTCGACAATTGTGCTAAAAGATAAGGAAGTGCCTTCCATACTTTCAGAGCCAAAGAGTTTATGGGCAGGTTAACCCCCAACCTTATATAATGGCCATCAGACAACCCTATGAAGCATTTTCCACTGCCGTCTGTCGCTTGAAGCCAGAGAAAAGATGGCTGAGCCACAAGAGAGCATCTCAAAGTGGAGATGGAAAGATAGCAGGAATACGTCTGCTCTTAACAAGCCGCCTCATCAGAGCATCTGCCAATCCCCTTGATTCCAAGCTTGCAGGGCCAGACGTGATGGGGCTACCCTGGTGCTTTCGGGCCGGGAGCACCCTCCTGCTCCGAGACGTGATGTGGGCTAATTGGGGAGGCCTTTGAGCGGCTGCCACGTGCGAACGGCAAAGGGCTGCGGCACCTCTGGAGTGGATGAAATATTCATTCCTCTGAGAATGAAATAGTGATGAGACCTGGCGCAGAGGAGCCTGCTAATTTCCAGCACAGCCTCTTTCCTTGCCTTTGTAGACACAGACATATCTGTTTCTCTCTCTCTCTCTCTCTCTCACTCTCTCCCTCTCTCTCTCTCTCTCTCTCTCACTTTCTCTCTCTGTCTGATTCTTTGTATCATCACCCTCTCTTGCTCTGATTCTCTCTTGCTCTCTCTCTCTCTACACTTCTTTCCACACTTTTCTACATTTGTTCATGCTCAGTTTTTGTCTTTCTCTGCTGCTCACCTGTGCAGAAGTCATTAATGTTTTCTTTTCACTTTGCTGTTAATATTGTTCCTTTACCAGCGGTGTGACAGGCAGACTGAGTTTCATGTTCCACGTCTTTTCAAGTCCTGTAGCACTGATTGTTTTATTCAGTCCTGGCTCGGGGGAGTAAACTCCTGCTGCATGCAGTTTTTCTGATCTCTCCTTTTTCACTCTAATCAATGAGTGTGTGTGTGGTGCTTATCCAAGAAGAGATGTATGCTGATAAAAGTGCTTGAAGGCTGACAGGACACAGCCCCATGTGTTCTTCATTTCGACAAAAAAGACATCTGTCACATTCTGACTCCTTGAAAAGTGTCATACAGTGCAGTATAAATCTCATGTTAATAGGCTGGCTCATGGTACTTTCAGAGTGCTAGTCTTTGGCTCTGAACTTTTGCTTAAGGAGAGCTAAAAAAACTGAAGCATGTCATGCGGCTCTTGCGAAGGAGCTTGTTAAACCGATATCAAGTGAGTTCTGATGCACTTCTGTTTCTGTTGGAAGCACTTTTCTTCTTCAAGTAGCACAAACTTGTCTGAAGTAGATATATTAAAGCCCTACTATATGGCCCAACAGCAGACATATTCCATGTAGTCATCATCCTTCATTGTCTGTTAAGCTTGTAGTTGGTTCTACTTGTAGAATCTAGAGCAATTCCAATTTTGGTCATGGTGTACCCCTGAATATTCCATGTTTCATGGTGCTTTTCCACTGCACAGTACTTACACTACTCAACTCTACCTGGTTTTTGGTACCTGGTGCTCAGTTCATTTTCTTCTACAACAGTTTCCTCTGAAGTGTAGCTTATGACGTTGGTCTTGCTGGATTCTTTCATCAGCCACAAATCAAAGAAATGTTTGTACCTTTCCAAAAGACCATGGTGTAATTTTTGAGCTGCCATTGTGAGTCAGATAGCAAATAATGTATTTGCTAATGTATTCGACTGTTTTTCCCAGTTATGTGAAATGTTAGCTAGACATTCCAGTATATTTCATCAGATTTTTTTTATTTTTGTTTTTGTTTTACAGAAATGCAATATGAAATCTGCAGTGCATGCAAGGAATATTGCATTACTTTGTATTTTTGTAAACTGTCTGTTTCATCACCCACACAAATGTTTATATAGTTCATAGCAGTACTAGATTAACTTCCATTTTTTTTTTTAATTTTTCATATAATTTCATAGATGGCACTGTATTTTGATGTTAGAACATATACATAAACCTACAACAGCAAAACAATACCTACTGTTGCTAATAATAATAATAATTGCTCATGAGTAATATTCAGATTATGTGGAAATTGCATTAACAGCCTAAGATTATACTTTGCCGTGTGTGTCCGTCAGTAAGGCTGTTGGCTCTAGGACACATTTTCACTGTGTTGAAATGTTTGCCAGGTGATGTGTGTTAAGACACACAGTCATGGTGGTGGCAAAAATCGCACCTCCACCTCACACTCTATTCCAGCTTCTTCCCAGCAACAACATGTCCTCCTCAGAGTTCTTAGACTGGGTTTATGAGGACACAGCTGTTTAGCTGATTTTCTTATCAGACATTTGATTGATTGACTGAATCTTTGAGGAATACAGAAACCTGTTCTGTGTAATGTTCGTTTGCAGTGAATACTATTTGCACCTCAGTGTAGAGAATTCTCTCATTTAAGTACATCACAATAATAATTACTTGAGTGTTCTTAATTTAGCTTTGACATATTCCATACTTCTAAAACATGATAATGTTTAACAGAAGGAAGCTGTTTTGTGATGAACCTGGTCCAGAATTTTAGCTCTGTGTGTGTGTGTGTGTGTGTGTGTGTGTGTGTGTGTGTGTGTGTGTGTGTGTGTGTGTGTGTACAAATCACAGGAGCACAAACTCTGGGGAATGTAGCGCTTCATTCTTTTGCTTTGAAGTGGGCTGCACTGGTGGAGCTAAACCTCAGCTGACCCTCTGACCCTCATGTGAGAGGAAACACTCTCTCACTCAGTCTGAATATCTGGCGCTGCGCCTGAGTGCGCCAACCGTTCATAAATGTTTCAAGTAACATGTGCCTCCAACATGAAGCTGTGCATACACACCACTGTCTGCCTGCCACACAGTAGCTCATTGTGTGTGTGTGTGTGTGTGTGTGTGTGTGTGTGTGTGTGTGTGTGTGTGTGTGTGTGTCACGTCAGAGAATTGTCAAGCGAGTGTCGGGGGTCATGTATGTCAAGTGTCTTTTGAGTAAATATTCTGATGCAGGATCAGGTTTCACTTCCTGGATGAGCCCGTGTTGATCCAAGATAAGCTTGATTCAAAAAACTCATTCAGTTAAATCATCAGTGCTGAAGCCGCTGTTTACTGAAGACAATTGTGTGGAAGAGTCATATGGAGTCTCAGTGTTAAACTGTTATCTATAGACAATTACAAATGTACTGTATGCTTGAATGTGGGTCTTGAAGCCTGAATTTAATCTATAGCAGGGGTTGATTGCCCAAATTTTAAGATGAGCCAATTTGTCTTATTTCAACCAAAATCAAACCATATTCACTGTCACAAATTTTATACATTTTATTATTGTCAGTTGTTGCTATTTGACCAGCAGTCTGTTCAACAGTTTACAGGGTAAATGGTTGGACATTTACCAGTTGGACATTAATTCCAGTATTTTAGAAACATTTTATATTTTACTAAAACTGTTACCTTAAAGGTGGACAAGATGCAATTTTATGTCAAGCTGTGTTGGCTGAAAACAAGTGGCAGAATGTGTTGAAGAAATGTTATATAATAATAAAATATTATTTTACATCAATTTATCATTTATAATAATAATAATAATAATAACAATAATAACAATAATAATAATAATAATAATAGTAGTAGTATTGTTGTTATTGGTAATCTGATTGTAATTACTGCTGATATTCAGTATATTTATGCCATGATATTTATGCCATCAAAATGGACCTCAAATTATTATATAGTAACATTACAACATTATTACTGGGCAATATATTGATATTTATATCAATATGGGGATATGAACAGTGGGAACAGTACAGGCTGAGGTAATATCATCTGTATCAAGTTTTATAAGTAGCATTGTTTTAATATTACAGAAAAGCTTTTTTTTCTTCTCCCACGCTCTGCTTTGGCCCCTGCTCTCCTGTTTTACTCTGCTCCCCTCCACCCCCACTTGCATTCTCACCTACACACAGTCACACAGTGGCAGTTGCATTAGACAGAGCTCTGGGTTAAAGATGACTCTAATTTGAAGTTCAAATTTCAGTATGTTTAAGTATAGTTAAAGAGAATGTTTCACATTGTATTTTTCACATCATATATGATATATTGTGTGATATTTATATTGTCAGCTCAGAGTTTGTCAGATTTTTTTGTCCATATTGCTCAGTCCTAAAATGCTTGTCACATGGAAGGTGTGGCACATGACACGAGCATGCTGGAGTGAATTGTTATCTCATTGGTTATTTGTGTCTTCAAAAATTTAAACAGTGCATTTGTGAAATGAATTGGTTCTCACATTTCCAAACGTGATATCACACTGTTTCAATGCATTGTTTACACTCCTGGTTCAAATGTTCAGGCATGCAAGCCTGATGATTGTACAGGTTACTATGTTAACAGCCCCCTGTGATGGTAAATACATTTATTGTGTTAATGAAAACATCACATGATAATAGTTCCTCACAGGAATATAAATTACTTTTTCACATGTTTTGTTAAAACATTTGGTACATTCACTGTACCTGATACATGTTGAGCTGCACTGGTTGAACATAGGTGTTGTGGACAGTGTGGCTGTACATAAGGCCATCAGTGTGATACAGTGTACAATTTGAGGGCATTATTACACATCCTCAGACAAGCTAACCTATTATTATTGAAGAGCTGAAAGCATTTGCTGAAAATGCTAACTGCCAGTTATGTTACATTTGGCCTGGCCAGCATTGAGTTATGGGGAGAGGGATTGACATTCTACCCATTTCGAGAGAACAAGTAGGAATGAACATACTTGTCAGAGTTGGAACTTTATTAAAAGAATGAGTGGAGATCTGAATATATAAGGGGGCTCTGTTACCTGCACAAGTCTAGTGACATAACAGTTTTGCCACAACAGGCAACCCTTGTTTTAAAATGCAGAAATCTTAACCGGTATCCGCTACAAGGTGCTCAATATCAGTTATTGCCATTAACCTGGATCCCTATAAATGTGATTTGATACAGCCCTAGTATGTAGCTGCTTGTAGATTGCAGTAGACTTGCATAGAGCAGCAGCAGTCAGAACTGTCAGGCAGTATTATGTGAGCTGAGCTGTGATTGGCTTTGGTTGTGTTTTGGCTCTGGTGTGTGGTTTTACTGGCCGTATAGTGGAGAGATGGAAGTTGGGTATACTGTGTGGCACGTGCCCCACCCTGGAGCTGCTATGGGCCTAGCACATTCTCCCCGTTCCCAGCTGTCATCCTCTTCTCACTGCCTTCTGGCTGCTATACAGGGATCTCATCCCCCCCCACCACACACACACACACACACACACACACTTGCACACACTTACACTCATGCAACCACCTCCAGCATGCAGCTCACAGCCCCCCGTTCCGAGACGGCAGCTCCAGACGGAGGAATTTAAAGTCTGGAAGTGTTAGCCGCCTTACTGGCGCTAGAAATGACCCCTTTTAACCCTAGGGTTAGAGACATTACTACTGTTTTACTGTTTTACTACTGAATGTGGCATCGTATTTAATTGCAATTTTTGCACATTTTGCGTTACAAATGTCAATATCCTTAAATGCATTACAAAATGAATCAGCCTTTCTTGCGTTTAATACGTGTTGATTAGTCTACACTTGTGTTAAGTATAGCAATATTGTAATAATGATCTAATAAACTAGTAGTGGGCAGACCTGCAACAAATGACTATATTAATTCTTGAGTAATCTATTCATTAGCAAAATGAATAATTTACCTATTTGGAATATTACAAGTAGCTATTGGCTTTAAATTTTGTTCGAGGTTGTTTTATGCATTTGCTGCCTAATCAATAGAGATGAAAACCTCTTTTTAGTTAGTTTTATAAAACTAATCTAAAATAATTACACTCCAATTTCTTTCAAAATTTAAAACCAAGGATGTGCAAAGTAGGTGCTTTTTTTATCAAAAAGTTTTTTTCTTTTATTCCTTTCCACATTAAAAGTTAAGTCATGTCCATTGGTTTGAAGATTTGTGAGACTCCCACAACTCACACTAATATAACTAATATATGCGCTCTGTAATAGATTTGTCCACATGCTCCATTCATGTGACAGACAGAAAGTTCTGCACCTTTTTGTGTCATACCAGTGTAAAGTTTATGATGAAACTTATTCTGTAAACATTGGGTCCAGTATATCAGAAAAATCACCTACTAGTATTTTGAAAGACAATACCGAGGTCTCACTAGCCAACACTGGCACTCCAGTCCAACTAACCTTGTCTCCTACCTCAGATGCTTTGATTAAGTCTGTAGATGTGGAAGGCTTTTCAGTAGTGTGGATTTAAGATTGAGCCGCAAGTAATGCCTCACTACTCAGCTCTAATTATCTACTAAAGGAGCCACGCAGGCGCTCACCGAATGTAAACACTCAAATGGCTTCCTGATAACCCCCAGTGGAGCAGGCTGACTGAGAGCTGGCATCAGCGGTGCAGTTCATACACACACATACACATACACTCCACAATTTGCTCATTTAAATCTGCTCGCACTATCGATTTAACACAATTCTGAAGAGCTACAGGGAAATGAATAAATCACAAGCCATTGATTTAGGGATATTGTGTTGGATAAAGATAAGTCAGGCAGTATGGCTTGCTCCCAGCACTGCTCCCTGTCATGCAGAAAGGAAGTATATTGACTCTTAACCCTGGACTGCTTCATAAATAATGTCTTATTTTCTTAGCATCTGGTTTCTGAATCTTTTTTACATTTTTTTGAATCGGGTACACCTGCACTGGTCATGCACTTCATATTTGCATAAATGCATTAGTCATGTTCTCACAGCTAGTTTGTAGTTGATCAGTTGAAAGGTACAGTAGTTG